>JAUBNZ010000114.1:0-24864 GCA_032355485.1 Bonnemaisonia californica
TGAGCCTTCTTTTATTCTCAAACTAAACGTAACGGATAGATAACCTCTCGCATTTGAAAGTGTTTTATAGTTACAGAGGCCCCTTAAATAGATATGCACACGTGTACCATTATCCATAAAGGCTTGTTTAAAAAATAATGCTTTTTACCATTTTTCGTAGAGGCAAATACGATTCTGAGATTATTATTTAAAAATATATAATATTTCCTACCAAACTTGCAAATTGGCAGGGTGTCTAATAGTTACGAGTGCCAGTGTAGGAGGCGAGCCACTTTTGTCCACGATAGCACACGCCATCTTCCAGAGTCCCTTAATCTTCCTGATCCCTAGCGCTCCGTAAATACCCGCAGCCATAGGGCGGAATATGATTGTGCTCTCCTCACCTGCAAGCCCTGCAGATTAATGCATGCGTTCATTCAGCTGTGTATGAAACATGCGTTCATTCAGTGCGAGGTTGACTTGCATCGGGGGTGAGGCAGTTTGCGCAGGCTTTTTGTGGATCGTTAGAGATGCTAGCGGTTCGCAGGTGTCTGGTTCTAATCACCAAAATCCATCCATGGCAGCTTTACCGTAAAATTCCGTGTGTCGAAGGTTCTATCCCATTTACCATTAAAAATACATACAAATTCTGTACTGTTGTCATATTATGCATAGTGACGCCATCGGAATTGCGAATGGCAACGCGCCGTGGATAGTCTAGATCACTGTACCCAATGCAAGGTCATTACCGCCGAACACAAGCTACCTTTTATCAAGGCTAAAGGCAGCGGACGCGAAGAAGTACACTTCGCAACCTTTTATAAGAGGAAGGTGTCGGGCAGACAGTACTATCTTGTCGAATTAAGGAAGCCAGTTCGAAAGGATAGTGAGCCCACCTCTACTTCGATAGAGTTAGATGTTCAACTGCATAAATAGAGAGAATAGCAACGCATAGATAGATAGGAATACAACAACAACAGCGGGAGGAGCAATTTCCCCGAACACTGAGTGCTCCAACAACTTGCCCGTAGAGTAGTCTACCCCCCGCCAACTGCATCTCAACCAGTCTATATCTATGTCAGTGATTGGGAAAACCATAACTGTATACTGCTGAAGCAATGTGTGATCGAAAAGGGCTGGTTTCCGTAATTGCCCGTCTCGTGGCAATGAGAAGCACGGATACTTGGTGGAAGGTGTGATGGCATTAAATGAAATGAACTCAGAAGGATAATTGTTGATGAGAAATACTGTTGATTCTCGACAGAAGTTTCTCTTAAAAAAGTGTCGGATAAGTAAAGGAAAATAGCAATTAACAATGGGGAATATGGGTGTTCCTGAGGCGATTTGGAATATTGGAGAAAACATGAGATTCGAGCGATCTGGCCAACCGTACTCTGCGTGACACCCCCAGCCCAGCCGGCCGGTAGCGGAAATCGCTTACTGTAATGCAAGTGAACCATCTCTGGGGCCACGCGCCAAACCGGAACAGATCCGGATGAGGCAGTTTTCGTAGCCGCGGGGATATGCAGTATCCCTCAGCGCTGAAAAGAAATATGCAGCTCGAAAAACTTTGGAATTGGGATTCGGGAAAACTGAATTTCAGGCAATGATTTACTTTCGATTGTACCAGGAAAATTCGGAAGTGTGAAAAAACGTTGCAGTCTCCCGAAAAATGTTCGGAATTGGAAAACTTGGCATTTTCACGAACCTAGCATAAAAGAAATGCCGCTGTATTTGAAAGTGGAAAATTCAGCGAACAGAGAATGGGCACTTGGGGTACGTACATGCAATGAATTTGAATGGCCGGAAGAAAATGTGTCGCTAAATCTAATCGACTATCGCGACTATAGTAGGGTTCACGGTAGTGGCATTAGTGCATCTTATTATGGGAATGTGCGTTATGGCTCTCAGTAGGACATGAAAGATTGCGCCTGGTAGGATGAGAGGGAGAATGAGTTGCAATAGTTGCGCCACTCTAGCTAAGAATTTAGTGATTTGAAAATCGTTGCAATTGAAGTTCGGTTAAATACTGTTGTCTCAATATGGAAATTTGGGTTATTCAAATTGCGATAATGTAGGCCACGTGCTAGAACGTGTTTTACGCGAGTTTGAGGTCAGTAAAGCGTTGGAAATTGTCTTAAGAGAAAATCTACTTGAAACAAGTGCTATTGAGTGTGTCATAAGATGTAATTACTTAGCACTCGTGCATAAATTAGGATACAGAAAACAAGTTCGTTAAAACATTTCTGGGTTCCGTATAGTGGCTTTGGCAGTGAGACCCCGAATGTTTGAATTGTCATGTAATACAATTATGATAACATGTGAAATGTTTTCGGGAGAACTCATTGACGCCCAATTTCGAATAAAATGAGTTTTTTAGGATGGAAAGATGTGAAAATATGAGTTTGTGGTGTCGAGGTTGCCTCTCTTGTGGGTTCGAAGTGACTTTTGATAGGACTTGAAAAGTAAATGTTCTCATAACTTTTTGTGGGATATTGGATTGGAATTTTCGTTGCTATTTGGCTTCTACACTTACAAAAGTTGCTTTTGATAGAAGATATTATTGCAATTTCGAATATTTCATTGAGGAAGAACGATATTACTGGAATAATTTGCAATGAGAGCTGGAAGATATGGATTGTGAACAGATTACATTTGACGTTTTTGAGGTGAAAGGGCACCATTTCCTGCGAAAGGTCTCGCACCCGATGAAGTTTTAGCGTAATCATCGCTTTAGCAGGGAAACGAATCCATTTTGAGATAGGGGACGAGACGTTTTTCGACATTTTGTTTTCGAAGGCTCTTCAGAACATAAATGCAAAATGCGCAGGCGAGATGATGGTGTTATTCATGGCCCTGTAAAGGTGGAGTTGTTGGGAAATTGTGTTTGAGGCTTTCAATACTTTCACTGTCTGGCATGACTGATGAAACAGTCCTGAAATTGTCTTGCTGAACAAATAGGTCGTCGTATTCATCAGTTATTGACCGATATAGTCGAAAAAGAGAGAAGCGCAGTTCTGAATTCTGTCGAACCTGGAGGGGATCTGGATCTTAACATACCGGAACTTGCGAAGAAATATCATTCTTTGTATGGTTTTTCGGAGATGGCTTGGCAACGAGTTCTAAAGGCGAGATGGATCGGGGGAATGGATGCACTGGTTGAGTTTTTGAAGGCCCATGAAAGAATTGCAATATTTGATCGTCGCGAGCTCCTAGGAGGCAAGAATGAAGCAAGCTTTGCCGGAGTCGTTCTTTTTATTTATCTTTTGGAGAAGTTTTTCGTAAGAAGTGGGCAGGAAGATGTGGATGCTTTGATGTATAAAGCACCGGGTCTCTCGCAAGTTGCGCTGCAATTCCAGATTGAGGCTCGCGAAATGGTACTGGTTATATGTTTCAATGTTTTCATTTTGTTCTGCACGTTACTGTCCCGGATGGAAAGACGTGAACCAACTTTGGCAGATGTTATTTCAAAGCTGGGAAGATACGAAATTGGTACATAGAGTACTGAAGATATAGGGAGTCAGAGAGATTATTGTATTGATCGATTCCATTTGCGTGATTCCTGGCATATTGTGAACGAATTGACAAAATCATAATAGAAAGCTCTGAAGAAAATCAAAGTGCAGACCAGAAACAGTGAGACAGACAGAAGGTCTTGGAAACTGAGAGACGAATTATGGGTGAGAGTGGCAGAGCTTAATTCTTTAGTTGAAAGCCTCATCCGAAAAGTGACAGTAGAGTTCAGTGGCTGGGTGTTTTTGAAACTTGGTTCATCTGCAGGCGTGGAAAAAAATTTGACCGTACTGGAAGGGCCTCTCAAGAGAATCTCGACGAAATTGGCGCAAGTTATCCTTCCCGAAGAGGACATAACAGAAGTGAATTTTGATATGGAAGAAGCGTGACAATGAATACACAGCATTGGTGATGGAGGGTTGAGTATGGCGGAAAAGCGTATAAATACATCCACGATGAAACTGAAAATTGACAAGAAGCTCGTAAAAATCCAAGAAAAGTCGAATGGAAGAGGGCGCGATCGCCCTGGAAGTGGAACTCCATCCCCTACGACGAATCCAAATCCCAATCCAACACCGAATCCCAATCTCAATCCAACACCGAATCCCAATCCAACTCCTGAATGAGACGAATACATTGCTGACTGTGTGAAGCGCCGTCGCCTTGGAGAAGAACCAAGTGGTGGAGGTAGTGCTGGAAATGGTGAAAATAATAACAAACCGAATGCTCCAAAAAGATGCGAGGATCAAGAAGACTCCAATCAGAAAGACGGAAATACCAGTGATGGACGACGAAATTTTGGTACAGGAGAAGGAGATGGCAGTAAACTCGACGAAGAACCGAACACCGGAAACGTGAACGGTAGAGACGAGGACCGTCGTCAGGAAGTGGATGATGATGATGAACCTTCCAAGAAACTGGCATTATCCTATAACCGGGAAAACATGAGGCTCGTTGACTTACATTTTAGTGAAATTTTGAGTAGGAGCGTTGATCCTTACCTCCGAGATGTTTCCTACCTTTTCAGTACGAAGCTCGAATGGCTTAGAGCAAAGTTAGAGAGAAGTGATCACCAACTTCGGGCTGATATTTCTCAATGCGAGGATGTACAACAGTACATATTGATGCGGACGGTATTTTGGACAGTTGATACTCGTGGTACTCTTCTGCGAGAAATTGTGGCTATTGAACCTGACTTGGAAAATCATCCTGGAAGATTCGTGAGCGGAGTATTGACATCGCGTGATCTGTTACGAGTGAAATTTCATGAAAAGAGTCGTAGGGCGAATTGTACAAGTTTGGAATGAATTTGTACTGACGTTCGGATGCATAGAGCATTTCGTGGGAAACTGGACGGAAGAGTCCTGGGTGTTGGATACTTCTTCAAATGGTCAATTAATCCTCTAAATATGGATCGAAGCGGTGTTATATTTCTCATCTCCCGTTAGGTAGTGATCGATGAAGAAGATGTAGATGAGATTGCATTGGAAGGATCAATTGACCAGATGAAATTGATTATTACTATGAACAACACAATGGCTCGGTATTTCAACCCGGAAACTGGTGATATGATTGCTTTCAAACCCCTCGTCCAGATATCGGCACTTATTGAGAGCTTCAGGAGTATCTCGCATAGTCGCGAAATACCTCCGGGAATTATTGATTCCCTGATAGGAATAGGAACGTCGGTACCATCTCCTCAAGCCAGATCGTCTTCTCGATCTCCACCGAACAAATTACGAAGGAAGAAGAAGGTTGAAATAGGAAGCAAGGCTTATGTTGACTCATTGAAGAGATTCAGGTTCATCAACACCTCCCAGCACGAAGCATTGAAGATGGCGCTGGGAAACATTGGAACATGCGAAACGGATTCGATCAGTATGTATATAATTCAAGGACCACCAGGAACTGGGAAAACATCATGCACGATAGCTATGATTGGAACGATTATTCATAACAGTATTATTGGAAACGTCGGTGAGGATCAAGTGAATGTGCTGGATTGTCCGAGAGACGTGTATAGGAGAAGCACGGCATCAGAAGCAGCCAGAATTCTTGTGTGTGCAGGATCAAGTATAGCAGCGGATGTAATTTTACGTCGATTGTCGGAGAAAGGATGGAAATGATGAGATAATGTATCCGGAGATGACGAGGATAGCAAGGAGAGGTTATGATTTTCGAGGACTCTCCGAATACGAAATGAAGGCCATGGAATTCCGATATGATGCTCATCTTTTCCGAAATGAACTCCCTCGACTCTCGAAGCCAAGTGGGAAAGCGAGGCGTGCCCTTGCCGAGGAATGCGTTGTAGTGCTCACAACTTTGTCCAGTGCTGGTGGGGCTGATTTCAAAACGCTTTCTCCTTCGTTTGATATTGTATTTGTGGACGAGGCTGCGCAAATTAAGGAGCCCGATCTGTTGACAGGCCTGATGCATGCACGAAAGTTTGGAGGAAGAGCAAAAGGGGGATTTCAACCAGACAAGTCTCCGTTACAAGTTATGCAATTCGGAGACCAGAACCAGTTGCCGTCGATATGCCATTCCGAGAAATTAATAGAGAAAGTGGGAGATGAAAGGCTTAAGTTTGAGACAATTCTTGAGTCAAACTTCGAGCGTTTGGAGTCATCAAAGTGGTGCGATACACATATTCTCAATGTTCAATACAGTATGCAACCCACGGTGTCTGCTGTTTAAAGCAGGGTTTTCTATGAGAACAAAGGTGAGAGATTGATTGAGAGTGAAAATATTTTCGACTGACTATAATTCAGTTAGCCGTGATGTGCGGGGCAGTACTAAAGGATATTATGCATCACTTACCTTCATCGACACTTGTGACAGCCTACTGAATGCGGAGAGCAATACTGGTAGTGGGAAGATATTCAATGAATTAGAGGCGAGAATTGTGGAACAAGTCATAGGGGAGCTGGTGACCACACCTGATGCCACCTCTAATCTGAAGAATGAAATAGCAGTGATTGCGCCGTACAAGCCACAAGTTACAGAGATTACTAATGTGCTTTGAATAGAAGACGGACCACTTCGAAACTACGATTTTAGACGATATATGAACGTTTCGGTGTGCACAGTTGATTCGAAGCAGGGTCAGGAAGGAGAGGTAGTTATTGTAACCTGCGCTCGCAGCAATCGGATAAAAGAGATAGGATTCCTCGATCAGTGGAGGCGACTTAATGCTGCTATGAGCAGGGCTCCGAAGTTGCTCATTATTACTGGGGATGGTGACAGTGTGTCCTATGGGAATGCACAGTCAGGTGGACGATGGTGCTTCCGAGAGTACTACAATTACTGTCGGAGCAGGGAGAACGGAGCCGTTCTGTGGAAGGTCGATTGAAATGAACCAGAAATCGTGAGAAGTTAGGACAGAGGAGGCAAGATATTAGGCTTCGTGAGAAATAGTACTTGAGATATTGCCTGTGAGGCACGAGTAAATCGCTGTGTTTGTGGACGTATCACAGGAAAGATTAGTAGGAGAAGACATATTGAGGATGTGTATCCTTCGGGGTAGATAACACTTCTGACCGGAAGGGGAAACGAATATTGGTTGTTCGAAGAAAGTTTTGCTACACGGACTTCGAATCGTCTATGTATTTATCAAGAACAGTTGTAAGAGTTAGTGGCAGATTTCGCGCTGGTCGGAGACGAGACCGGAAGGGATCCACTCGTTTTTAACATTTCCGTTCTTACAGACGTGCCAATATTGAATGTACATACCGGCAGCCCACGTGCACCTGCATCCATCACCTCACATCGCCAACCGCCATCACCCAGACTCCAGCATACCATAAATCCTTGAGCGAACTCACATATCCTCAACGCCACCCGCAGACTTCGGCGACCATGTGGTTGTTCTCAGATTAGGCGTGGGGAAGAGCTTCACATGCATAGTCGTGCTTGAATTCCTCAGTCGTTTGGTGACAATGTGGATCTACGTGCACGAAACGTAGCAATGAGTTGTTTTCCGCATTTCCTGATGGGAGTTGTATGGTTTAAGCAAAACTGTTCTGTTAGTCGGTCAAAGGGCGTCGAAAATCGGGTGAGCCGTTGTTTCCAGTTAGCTACAAACTTTGAAAGTCCCGTTTTCAACGAGCAACTCTACTTAAATTGCAATTTTATCCCTATTCACTTCTTTCCACGTTCTGAGAGCAGTCCAATTTTGAAGCAAAATATACTTGACATACTAGTGTGGTGTGTGGTGGTGGAGGGAGGGGTAAGCGAGTCCTGATAGAGTACTGTTATACAATCCGGCGTCATAGCCGTCCAATAAGAATACTCCACTTTTGATTTCCTCCCATCTAGAGAAAGGTAATTGGTTACCTCTGGAAAAGGTGAGGACCGTGTGGCTTCGATCTCGCATTGAAAAGATCTGGATCCGATCCTCTGCAGTGTGATTTTGTTCAGTGTAATTGCGAAGGGATAGGAATGCACCGAAGCTTTAGGATGCAACTTTCAAATGCTTTACGAATGCGCATTGACTGGTGTGGCTACCCATTGGGCGAGTTCATAAGTACGCACACGACGCGATTTCATTGGACTGCATGACAAACAAAATATTCTCCAGCGAGGAGAATAACCTATGTAACATGTGGCTAAACTCCAAGTGGCACGTATAATACGCTTGGAAGACGGAAAACTGAAGGGTCGTTGAATTGCCCTAGGCGATGCAACGGCTTTTCGCCCCATGGAGGCAGTTATTCCGATGTTTTGGAAATATGGAATGGTGCGTTACAGACATCCACAAATTCTTCAATTACAAGGGTATCTTAAATTTTTATCTTCAATCAACAGGAAGATATGTGAGCTGGCGTGAACGGAGATTAATTTCAGGCAGCTGTGCGGAGTCAATCGTGGTGCAGTCATACAGAAAATTCTGCCAGGCGTTTTAAAACTCTGAAAATTCGGAATATAGCTAAGTTGCAAATCCCGGGCTAAATTCTATATGTTCTCTATGTGGAAATATTGTTTTCGAAGTCACAGCCTAAACTAACCTCTACTTAAATCGCGAAGTTCTGCGAAGTACTTCACACTATGATGTTAATTGAACTTGAATTCAATATCCATTGCAGTTAGTATCATCCGTGGAGACGTCATCTGGTGAGCCGAATGTGCAGGTTGAACTACGAGTTGAATTCGATCCTATTACAACTGAGTAAATTGTGAATGTCTGGTCTATTAGATTTACACAAATTTTTCTGCAGCAATACTTATTAGCCTGTAATCAACAGTCGTGATTCAAGACTGCTTCAGTAGGTCGATGGAGGGTGATAACGTAGATTGGTTCTCTTGTGCCCGGCCGCTGATACGTGAATACTTGAAGATGGTCATTGTCGAAGGACTTTTCGCAATTAATTCCTTGCTACTACGATGTGTCACAGAGTTGATCTGCAATGCTCCAAGCTCAATCCCTATGTGTAGCAGTGGGGTGAAAATCATGTAGTTATTCTGTGTTGGTTTAAAGGAACAAGACAATAACATCGTACATTGAAATTCACATCATGATTTTAAAACTCAACTATGTTCATAAAGAACATTACTACTTATGGGTCGTGCTACAATCACATCATGGAAACATTGATGGCTAAGTTGAAGGTCGACAATACAAATTCTCGAGCACCGCATGACAAGATCGACAAGGCTTGATTATCGAGTAATGTGTGTTCGACCATCGCCATCAATAAAAATTGCTTACAATCAGCCTTAATACAGGAGATAGCACATTTCCGTATGTTAGTATACCCATACTAAGCGTTCATTGCTTTGAAATGCTGAATTCACCTACAATGTCCCGTACTTCACGGTACATATGCAACTTAGATGTGGACATGTATGAAGATATAAGCGCTAACCATTCCTTACATCAGATGGTATTACAGCAGGCAACATATGGAAACCCGTAAATATGTTACTAGCAACTGAATATTTATATCAGCACGGATATTCTGCCGATACCAAACCCTATTACAAGCGTGCTCTGCTTACCCGAATGACTTTACCGTGTACAGTTCAGTAATTTTGCACATGTATTATCGAGATAGACTTTTCCTATATGTAGAAATTTATTCTTGGCTTTTTGTTAGAAATAGGAGGCGACACATGTGTGCCCGCTCGTCTCAACTGCAGACTGCACCTTACCATGCATGAAACATGCAGCCGCGGAAAATTCACAACAGAGAGCTCGGCGGTATTCGTTACGTAAAATAGTACACACGAGAAACACAGGTGCATCGTCCGAATTGCTTTTCGTAACTACACTGCGGTATCAAATGCACATGTGTTCTCGAGACAGCTGTTATCTCTATCCGGAAAGGTATGCATTGCTTTTCGTGAGACATACCACACCTAACACGTGTGCCTGCACTTCTCAGCTGCAGGATGTACATTACAGTGCATGCATTATGCCCACTCGTGCATGGTTGTATTTGTTACAACGATACACACTTCCTATACTCGCATTGCTGTTCGAAACTACACGCGTGCGATTCTGGATTGCTGATTGCACCGTACTGTGCCCTCCTGAGTGGACATCCCTGCATTGCTGTGATACTTACTACTGAAAATCCGTGCGTTGCTTTTCGTGATACGTAGAACTCCATGCACATGTGCATCACTGACTCCTTTTACAGTGCACTGCTGACTCCATATTACAATGCACTGCGTCTATGAGTGCATGGGAGTTCTCGGGACAGCTCATATGTATTGCTAGTCATAGTTGGTTTGATTTTCGTGAGAGATACCGATCATACACCGTACACGTGTCTCATGCGGACCCACAGGTCCGTTAGTCAGAAGGGGGGTTTCGAGATATTTATCCAGGTAAAAGTTTTGCTATTCATGTGAAAATGGCGAGTTGGCCTTGTACATGTCATACTTCGCAACAAATCTCACATCTGGGATCTATGAAACCCTGGGCAGAAAACCGTTCCTGCATGGTGGGTATTCCTGCCACCCTCTGACTCTGCGTCACGAATTGCTTTCATCCGACAATCTTTTCTCATCTCTATCTGTAATTCAATCATGCCCCTGCGACCTTCTTCTGTTACAACTCATTACGGTGAAGCCGAGGGACCTGGATATTTGATCAACTCCTTCGATTTCACTTCAGAAACTCTTTCTTCTTGCCGTGTAACCTCACGTTTTCGCACAACGGGAAATGCGCAGAGGAGAGTTCGGGCAATTAGGGTTATCAACCCGCACGCCATACAATATGAAGCCAATCTCGGGGATTACGTTGAGAATTTTCGAACATACAATGGCGCTTCCGATGATGATGATGATGAGATTGACATCCCACCGCAAAGGGCAGTCACGGAAAAAGATCCCTTGAATTTAGAGCAACTCTCTGTCCATAACTACCGCGTTGGTAGGGTGCCGTTATATCATACAAAGGTTCCATTCATCCGAAGAAGATATCCTGCGTAACTTGATTCAAGTCGATACAAAGCAGATATTCGGAAGACAGACATTGAAAAGTTCCGAGATGCTCTTCGACAGTGCAAGGATTTCCTGACATTTATTGACGAAACTCCTCGAGTATGCTCCCCATCTTCATCGTCCATCAAGCCATTGATTGCCGCGAATACAATAGACGGGAGACGAGAATTTGGAATTGTGACGGCTCACGCTTCAAATGATTCTCACATGTCCATTCGTTTCATTGGAATTATCTGGAAAAATGTAACAAGCCAGTGAAAGTGATCTGTGTGACTGGTAGTCTTCCCGAAAACAATATCTAGTTCCACTGTAGCTGCGAGGTGTCCTTCACCTTACCGGAAACAAACTGAAAATATGAAGTCATATAGATGTATGTAGAGGGGACGTCAGTCTCATTAAAGAGGTCGAATCTACGTTTCTTCATCGCAGTAATCAGCGAAGTTCCGTCACAACTTCAAGGTTCGGTACTCACCTTCCCCTCAAGCTTCCGAATGGCACAAACCGCCAAGTTGAGGTCGTAGAGCTGGAAAGACGGTTCACAACAAGTGTATCCAATCGCACAGAACGACTAATGGTTACATGGAAATGCTGGATAGCATTCGACAAGTCCATGATGTGCTTTTGTGCCATTATGGGAGATAGACTGGAACGACATAACTGCCAAATGTGTCTTGGGAATCCGTCCCGAAGGGGTAGATGCGTTCAAGAGGAAGCATGAAAGAATATTCAGAACTCTTCAAGTCGGACTGGCAGAATATTCAACCCCCGATACCATTACACGACTTGAGGATCCGACGTCGTCCTCAGACACCGATGATTTCGACGGTCAACCTGATACGGATTCCGACTCTGACGATATGTATGCAGCGAATACCGGAAGGAGAACACCTCTTATGTGTGGAGGAGAGCTGGATGCCACGAAGAAAACTGTTTCGTTGTTAGAGGCTTCCACAAATGGCGAATTGCCTGTGTTCAGAGATGAAAAGGGCTCCACGTGCTCCAATTGCAAACGCCAAAAAGTCTCCGAATCAGACAAGGAAAATGTTTCTCTCCTTTATATCGAATGGATACTATCTTCACACCGGCTCAAGGAGCTCCAACTGTAACTTTTGAAGATTGGTATTGCCTACATCGCGGATTCGGTACCCTGAACAGATACATCAGTGTTTCCCAAGCTATATTTCCTCTTACGAAGACAATCGCGTACACTAGCGAACTCCTCTACATGTGGGTTCAAATGGTCTGTCTTTAGGGACATTGCTTTCGGGATACCTACTTCGATACAAGAATTTTGACTCATTCAACCGCACAGAGAATTGATTCCGATCTCCTTCTCTGGGAAAGAGGGGAGCAATGCCGGAGCAGAAGAAGCGAAAATGATGTTTTCCGAAAGTTCCTCATGACTATTGATGTCTGCCGTACCAACATTGCACAAAAACTGTTCTCCTGTACTGCTTCAGAGACCAGCATCTCTCTAAGGGAGGCTACAAGCTTGGGTGTCCCCCATGAAAATGCGCAAAACATCAAGAGATTCGATGTAGTCGTCGTGGACGGTATTGCAGCAGGTATTCTAGATACGCTACTGAGCTAAATCCGCAACTCTGTCACTATACCTGCCACAGGAAGATCTGTCAGGCAATGCCAATACTTGATTAAGCCGGCCCCTTTCTGAATGGACCTCAAGAAAATTTTCCAATCGTCACGCCAATGCATTAGATCAATTTCTTCCAAAGCTCAGAATTCAGAGGTTAACATAGAACCTCTAAGGTTCGACATTGAGCTCACAAAAATTGACCAGAAAAGAGAGGAAGAAACGGATTTCTGAAAGGGGCTGCTTCCGAAATCTCCTTGCTTCAGCCCCAGAATTTATACACAACCGCAGTCGGATCTCATGTCGGAGCAAACTAATCATGAGGAATTGTGCATCTGCAACTTCGAGGGATCCATTATTGCCCATAGTATCCATTCTTTCGTTACCCCTATGCTGCAGCACATGTTCAGACGAACCCTACAGGATATTTCATGCAATGCAAACGCAAACAAATATAATTGCAACCGGAACACTACAACGGAACGAGTGACGCAACTTCCTCTTCCAGATCAGGAGGATCTGGAAAGCACTGTTCCAATGACAATGGATCTCTTCCCCGAAGAATCCGATAGTAGCATTGACGTCGCGGATTCTTCAGAACGAACCATTGGGGGTGCAGTTCAGAATAAATGAGACCAAGTCTGAACTCCTTCGAAGCAGAAAGTTCGCTGAATCACTACTAAATCTAATGGAACATATGCTCACACAGTCCGTTTGCCAGTTCTATGCCCGCAACACAAGGTTCTTATCCAAAAATGTCGACAATCCAATACTCCTGGACCAAGAGAACTTGGCAAAGACAACTTCTAATGTTCTCATTTCTTGATGTCACTTTACTTCTCTTACCACTTCATGATTTCCAAGTGCATGCTAAATTTCGCAGACTGCCAAAATCATGAGATGACTTCCGTCGTCAGCAATAAAACAGCTCCAAGTTCTATTCGATCAATTTGTTCTGCATGCACTCTTCAACTGTGCTCAGCAATTGATGAGCACGTGAAAACTGCTTCTGCTTCTTTTCAAGACGTTGGACAGATTGTCTTCTGCAGTTTCTAGATCATACGCAAAGCACTTCGGACACATCTCCGTTAAGCCACTAGGAGATGTACAGAGCGACGGTGCGACAACTGGAATCATATTACGAGGAAGAAGAGCCTACAGACCACTGATTACCTTCGAGGGTGTGGAAAGCCACCATTGCTCAAAGAAATATGTCGCCTCCGATTACCATTCCCCAGGTCTCCTAACAATCCAATGTGGTTGTGATAAGCCTAAACTGATCGGGTTCATCGTAATGAATCGTTAGGAGTCCTCTTGGTTGGCTCTTTCCAGCGTTCTAACTCATTTCCACGCTCCTCCAAGAACGTTATGTTATGACAACGCATGTAACCTATTCACATCTGCTTTACTACGCGTTCCCTGGCTGCTTCATGATACTCGTGTGGTGGTAGATCGCTTTCATTACAAATCTCACACGTATTCGTCATTGTTCCATCCTGACTTTTACATGCCACTAGGTTCTCATCACAAATCAAATACGAAATCTTTCAATGCCCGCATCTCGTGCGTAACTCATCATATGAGGTATCTCAAGGGCAAAACCTTGGTCCCCTTCCTTCAAGGTCGCTTCGCTCTTCTCAATCTCCCCGTTCAATTCAAGGAAACATACAACAAATCAGATATTGAAGACGAAGACCTTCCTTCATTACTCCGCAATATTTACTCTTGTTGCTGCAAATGCTGCAACGTTACAACTTCGAAAGTTCAAACGCCACCTTCAGAAGCCGTGGTGACAGCAGTGAATTACTGCTACCTGATTGACTTCTGCATGCCGCAGAGGTCTTCTATTCACATTTATTCCACAACGAATCAAAGTTAAAGCGCTTTTCAACATCTCTTTCCTTCGTCAAGGTCTCCTCTAGTTGTCTCGTCAGACCTAAACGCATATTTGTTTATAGGGAATCATACAAAGGACTTCCAATGTTACCTTAACACAAGTGATCTACTCTTGATTAAAACTAATCCACCACGACGCTAAACCAGAGGACAAAGCTTCGGTCCTCCTTCTGAGCCGCAGAAAATATTATGAATGCATACTGAACACACCATAAACTTGCTCGTAATTCTTTCGGGATCCTGAGCAGCATGGTCATGCTTCAACTTGTCCTCTTCTCCGTATCCACAGACAATTGTAATTTAATTAGTTCCAAGATTTGCAACAACACCACTAACGTTGGGAGGAACAATACGGAACTACTTATTCCCATTTCTTCCGTGCAAGTCACCTTCTATGATCCCACGCTTCTCTCCGCGTAAGTCTTGGTCAAGGTCCCTCCGCAAAGTTTTGAACAGACTCAGTCAGATCGACTGTTTCTATCCTTTCCTCAATTGACTTCGAAATTTTAATGGTCATCTTACGGTCCCTCAATTTCAATCTTTCTCATAATGCTCGTAAAATCGGCTTGAGGACAGGCTCTTTCTCATAAAAAGCAATTAGTATCCACTGTCCCTTCAAAAACCCTTCCGCGCTCTTCAACAACTTCTTACTTGGAAAAGATAGTTCATCAAGGGTTACAATTCTCCCCTCCAAGGATAACTGTAGGCGCAACCAATCAGGAGTGAAATGAGAATAGAAAAATTGAGTTGAAGTCGCTCTTCACAATCAACTTCTCGTTCTTTTTCGAAACTATTTTAAAAACGCACTGTAAAACCACTGGAAGTCCTTTCTGTTAAGACTTGTGAAGTTCTTTTCAATATCCGGATCAATGACTAGAAAATTGTTTCCATCTGGAGTACTGTTAGTTTCAGTACTCGGATACCAGCCCGGAGTGGGGAAGTCCCCACTTCTATTATTGTTCCGTACCCATTCATTCCTTTTCTTCTGAGTTCTTCGTTTGCGATATATTACCGAGAAACCACCTAATCCATTCGGTAATTCACTGGTAGCTTCAACACACTCTTCATCATGGAAATTAATTGTGGAAGAGTGAAATACCTGCGTTTCCGTCTTCTCGTGCTGTCTGTACAGTTCATTCCCAACGTCCCCACCCCGCTCCACCTCACGATCCAAAAATAGGGCTTCGCAAATAACATGCAATCCGATCACACCATTAATTTCGCTCTCAAATCGATTGGAAGGGCACAACAGTTCTTCTGCATCTTTCAGAAACTTGAAATGGGTTTCAGGTAAACTTTTTCTGATAAACTTCAACATTTGGGATCCTCATAATTTACTCTCACGGCTCAATATCCTCTTCACTGAATAGTCTCCCAGAAATTTTCACATGCACGTGCGCCTCGGAATTCCGCAGAATCGATTTAGAAAAGGTAAAGGGATACCCTTGCCAACCTGATCTAACGCCTACTCTCGCACATCAAAATATCAAACACAAGAAGATGTCCGTACCTTCTGTCCGATGACTTGAATCATATAGCAGTCCATGTTTCCCTCATCATTGGCAGTTTCCTGGTATAAAGACGTGGTATTGGCACTGTAGATATATAATTCTCTTAAAGACACCTACCAATCACGGTACACGCTGTTCAATAAACGCATGCATTTTTCTCCTCACGATTCCCTGTACTGTACTATCAGACAAAGTTCATGCTTTGCTTCTCTTGGTAGGTTGGTTCTTCATGCCGCATACAGTATTTCGTTTTCTGTTTAATTCTGCAAATCATAATTCACTGCACAATCAAACAAAGTTCCTGCATTGCTTTTCAAAGTATGTTACTCATGATATAATATTTTAGGAGATATCTGGTATCCCGTTCATTTCATACTACCCCACCCTGTCTAGCCTGATCTGCCCGTACCAACGAAACTCATTGGTAGGTTTATTAAACTCCATATATCTGTTTATTGCTATTGGTTTGGCCGACATCGCATAATAATTCACATCACTCGCCTAATCCGCGAACAGAATCATCGGAGCATCATTTCCCGTGCAATAATAGCACTAAAACTAATAGCACTACGCTTTAGCATGCTTCAAATTCATATTTACAAGTCAGTACGAATACGGGCGCCGCAGTACTCTAATGTCGATCGTCTACTTCCAATATACGCTACTCCCCATATCGCGTTAGTTACCCATGTACAAACGCGGCTTATTGTTCCTACAAAACGCTACAACGGCAGAATATTGCACGAAAATGCCTTAATTCTTCAGAGGCATCGTATATTTTCACTCCATCGATATTTTCACTCCACTTTGAAGTACCCTCGGCTTAAAATCTGTGCTTTTACCGATCTACTCCCTCACCTTATTACATACTATCCGCCCGGACCCTTATTACACCCCAGGCCCGTATTGTCGAGCCCGTATTGCACCAGATTTGCACGCGCCCCATCATAATACGAAAAAATGTTTCGATTTCCACACGATTCGCTATTCGGGCGTCGCGTTACACGAATCTGAATTCACAGTTTATCCCTATATCCTAATATGAAATATTTCATAATTCTGCGGGATATCAAAAACCCAAAATTTTGATTTCGCCCGAAATGTCGAAATCGTGCGGCCCAATATTTCTGGATAGTTTTCCCACTCATTGCTAAGACAAATTTATGCTTCCTGTTCGTAGTCCCATCCATTAAGGGCACCAGAACCTCCGAAGCACAGCTAATTTCGCTATTCGAGAGCAGCCTCTCGGCGCCTATACCATTGTTATACCTGCTTACAGAAGCTCCTGAAATCCAACTGCGGCTTGACCGTGAGTGAAATCCGGAACCTGGAAATGACGCTGGATCGCTGGATCCGAAATATGCCCCATCGACTAGAATCGCCATTTCAGACAGCGCATTGGCATTTGGGATTTCCGTTGTTTTAAGCGCCCTTTTTCGTGCGAAAATTTAACGAATTTTCTCATTGCCACGTGACGGCCAATTTCGGAACATGCCCTCACCCGATGTGGTAGTGATGTCGCAGCATTGTTGCTATTTGCTGAGGCGTGACAGATCCTGGTGCTGCGACATTGGTGCATTTCTAGGCTGTGATGTAGAGGTGTTTTAGCATGTGCGAATTCTTCGGTGCTCGGAGTGGTTCGGTTAATATTTCCGCAAGGTTGTTTGCTGTTTTGAAATGCCTTATCGATACGCGTTTCTTGTTGTGAGCATCATGAAGAAGGTGTGCTTTGACATCAATATGTTTCCGTTTTTCGTAGGCCCCTTTCGTTTGGCAACAAATGTAGCAGACTGGTTGTCAATGAGGAGGGGGTTAGCTGTATTACTGACCGCTCAGTTGCCAATGCGACAAGTTTCTGTATCCATAGACACTCTTGGAGTGCGAGCGAGGCTGTAATATATTCTCCCTCGCACATACTCTAGGAAACGCTGGATTTTTTCCTTGAACTCCATCACACTGGTGCACCAAACGAAACGGATTATTCCCCACTGATCGAGTTGAGATTCGCCGCCGCTGCGAAGTCGGCGTCCGCGTATGATGTGAGTTTTTCTGCCTAGTGCTGTCCTTAAAGTATGTCATGGTTGTTGGTGAATTTGAGGTATCTAATGAATTGATGGAGTAGGGTTCGGTGGATGTTGGTAGGTTTGTGTGTATAGGTCGCGAGCCTTGATACTGCGAAGTCAATATCGAGGTGGGTTGAGTCCGCGAGGTATCTCAACTCGCCAAGACCACTTTGCAATCTAGTGCGTTCAGTATTTGACAGGGGTTGGGCTGAGCACTGCTCGTCGAGGTTGGGTTTTGCCGGCAGTGGTGTACGGCGTGGCATTCAAGCTCCGCCTTTGCAATATTTGCTGCAATTGGCCGTTGTTGCGATATATTTATCGTCTTGTCGTTAGGGCAGGTAATTGTCCATGAGAGGAAGGCTGTTGGTTTTCCAAGGTTCTTTATGCTATATTTAGCTTTTTGTTCCCTAAAGAACCATTTGGGATCCGCTTGGTTTTTTCCCACGGATAAAAAATCATCGCGCCTTATCGCTGTTGTCATGCGGTGGTTTGTTCCGTTGGATGGTTTGATCTATAAACAGATTTCAAAGCCGCAGTGTTTAAAGCCTATGCTTATCAGGTGTTTATGCAGTCGGGCAGTAGAGATGCTGCTGGAACTCTTATGAAAACAGAGGTTCAGTTTTAGGAGGCCTGCTTTTTGATTGGGGTACCGCATGGTGCCATTAAACATTGTCATTTGCTTCACGCAGAGAGGGTATCTCTCGTCTGCTTTTTCGTGCGTATATGCACTGTTAGTATCGTAGTGCTCCAGTAATGAACTTTTCCATGCAGCTAGTGCGAACATTAGTCGAATGACAGATTTGCCAGCCATGTAGGCGGAAAGTGCTTCTGGATCGAAGTGCTTACGCGGGCTTAGTCGACCTCCCCGCACTGAGCACTTCGCCTTTCGTGACAAAGTATCTCCCTTCGCGTTTCGTTTATATCTGTAACCCATTGTTAGGGATACGATAGTTGCGGATTCTGGGATATCGGAATCGTTAACCCTGAGGTTTGAACTTTGTGCATCTAACTGTTCGAACTCAAGGTTGTGAGCAATAGCCCATTGAGTGGCGTCAGGGTAGTTTCGGGCATAGCCCGGTGTAGGAGGTGGAGGTGTTGCCTTGTTTATCAAGTTCGGTGCCGTTGGAGCGTATTGGGTGTTTGACTTGAATGCTGTTACATGCATTGCTGGCGCATTGCTGGTTTCAGAAATAAAATATTTTTTTGAGTGTACACATTTTTGTGATTGATTGATTGGTGGCCCTGCTGCTGCATTTGCGCAGTAAATATATGAGCACAGGTCCATTATGACGTTGTACGAATGGAAATCGGGGGTTCATGTTTGGTGTGGTTTTTGGTCTGCAATTCTTATTACAGTAATGTGTGCGATATCAACTCCGTGCATGTAAATGCACGCATCGCTCCTGGGTGCCCGGTTTTTCTTGGTTCCGTGGACGGTTTGGTATCCATATTGCCCATGTTTGTAGAGGGGCGGATGGGTTGGGCTTTGTCCCATGCCATTCCTCATGCGGTGATTTTTTTTAACTCTGTGAGGCATTAAGTTGTATTTGAACGATGCGTCTCTAGCCGCATATTCCCAATGCTCATGTGGCAGTCTGGTATGTGTAAGGTTCACCCTTGCTGCTTCCATGAATGTTAGATTGAATCTCTCCCCAATCGCATTCTCCTGCGGCTGTTGTGGCGTTGTGTTCTTTTTCGTGACCCCCACTGTGGCGTAGAATTTGATCAGCATTTCAGATTCGTATTCCTTCGCATTGTATGAAAAGAGGATAGCCGGGATTCGTTGTCTGTATTTGGAGATCGCCTGCATTTCTGAAATTACCGCTTGTTGGCTCATTTTCGTCGTGATATGAATCTGAGAGTGAGATACCTAGATGCGGCGTCTAGGAAGGTAATGAAGTGCTCATTACGTTGAATGGAATGTGGAGATATCGGCCCACATGTGTCGGAACTGATAAATTCTCCCACCGTGTATTCATGGGTGCTTTTAGCTTTGTGCGGCGCTGCTTTTTCCTTTCATGTGGCGTAGCCTATGCATTTTATTTCTGGTAGGTTTTACTTGGGGGCGGCTGGCATGTCTTCGATGGCCTTTTGTTTTGCTTTTTGTCTGAGTCTTCGTGGCGGAGCGTGGTTTAGGAATAAGTGCCACACATTAGCCAGTTTTTGTAAGTCTGATGGTTTCGCCCAATCAATGTTGTATTTCGGTAGTTGTGATGGAATCTGGGATAGCTGTCTTCTTGTCTTTTTGACCCTCTGCCTGCAATTGAGCGTGTTTTTTTCTCAAGGATGACCTTTTTCTTTTTGCTTGGTTGGTGTGTCTGTGTTCATTGGGTTGGTTTTAGCTGCTGGGGGTTTCTTGGTGTTGTCTACATTTGGTTGTATTGGGCTGCTCCTGGCTGCTGCTGCTGTGGGTGGCTCATTCATTTTGGTAGTCCGGTTTTTATTAAGGATGTCGAAGGGGGCCTTCCATGTTGCTGTATCTGCAATTTGCGGTGGTGAAGATGAAATATCGATGATCTCTGCCTTCTCTTTGCGGAAGATGACTACTTTCTTTTGTCTTGTAATGTCGTGGATGTAAAATAGATTCGTGGTTATTGCGGGGCAGCCAACGGCATGTGAAGAGAGGTTCTGTTTTTGGTCAGTATGGTGATTTCACCCACATGGGTACATTTGGCTGTCATGTTCGTTGCTGTGCGGGTTGTGGGCCGTTAGACCTTTTCCATTCCCTCTGTAGGTTGCCCGATATGAGTTGGCTTTGCTGCGGAGTCGAAGGAGAATTCGCCGTTAGCATACGTTGGGAACTTACAATCACTGTTTGAACATGACTTTGATTCGCTTCCGGAATCGTCTGCGGTTGCTGCTAGTGCCGCAGCAGCGGCTGCTGTAGCTTCTTTGGACTTAAAATATCTTGGTTTGGAGCTGGATTTGTCCTTTGGATGCTTCGGGTGGCGGCAGTATTTTCCGTGTGCGTCGATTGAATTACAATCGAATTGTGGTAGTTGCATTGCCACGTGTCTGGCCAATTGCTCCTGCGAGATGAGCGCGGTCCTGTTGTGAAGATGGAAATTGGAATTGTAGTACCATGCAATGCTGGAATGCTACTACCGGCTCCTCATCCCCCAAGCTACTATGCAGTGTAGTATCTACAGAGCGCTGGAACTGGGGGCTCCGGACACTGTGTGCATAGTCTCTCCAATAGCACGGTAGGGCTCCAAGGTGCGGGAAATCCTATATTTCCCACGGAGAGATGAGGCCTACCGGTGGGTACTTCGCTCGTTGTAAGGGAGCAAAGGTGGGCGCGTCGAGTCGTAGCCTCCGTGAAGGGGCTGCGATGGGATCGGAGGTGAGAGGGCGGACTCCGCACAATTCCCGTGCCGGGGAAGGAAACGGGGGGGACCGCGAGAAAAGTGGGCGCACTGTACCTCGCTAGGGGTAAAGTGATGGGATTTTGGGAGCGTGAGAGAGCAGCTCGAAACGTTGAGGGGAAGGGGGAGCGAGTCGTAGGACGATCTTATCCCAACCACGACCGATTCCGGCGAGGGTAATCGAGAAGGGCGTTTACAGCTCGTTCCAACCAAGATTGACCAGCTTGGGGGGAGGACTCGTTGTCCGAGTCGAGTTTGGTGATTCAATCTAGGTAGGTATTATAGCTATTCGACACTCTATTCTAGACTGTAGACTAGGGTAGCCCTAATGGCTCCCCTGTATAACTTATTAATAAAGGACTTAAATTTAGCCCTATTATTCGGTTGGTGGTCAGGGCCTTACAGTACACGTGGGCACACTGCTCTGGCCGATGGATTCCCTGTAAGGCAGCCCGCTGGGCCAATGGTGGACTGCAGGGTTGCCAGGCCTTGGAGGGCCTGTCAGTGCAGTGCAGTCACCCTGGGCGGACCTGTCGGTCTCGGGGAGTGGCACACGTGTCGTCCACTCCCCACTGTCAGTTATGCCCTAGTGATGGGGTCACGTGTATGGCAGGCGTCGGGAGAAGTGTACCACTCTGTGCTAGGCCATGAATGCAATGCATGGCCACCAAAGTGTCTCGTGAGGGGGGCGCGGCATTCGAGAATGGCATTCGCCTCATGGGGTGCCGCTAGGTTACTAACCTCATACTGAGCCCGAGTGGCTCAGTAATTGGTCCATGTGTAGGGGACAGTCACACTATCCGCCGTGGCTACTGTGTGAGGGGGCGCAGTACCACATGCCGGCCACGGCCCGAAAGTAATCACCGCATTGCCAGATTGAGCATGTGCCCGCACACACGGAAAATATTTGTAATTCTACCGTTACCAAATATTATTTGTTGATTTTCTGGAAAAACACCTCTACCTGTGAAGGTACACGTGTGTCCAATAACTATGAATCTAATCCGGCTCGGTGAGGACCATCGAGCTTCGGATCTCCCCGTGTCCCCGTGTACCCTACGGGCACACGTGGCCTCGCGAGGTCGGCCGGCATACATTGGCTGCGTCCCTGAGGGGCACTACATTGCCCCGGACGCAGAGCCGCCGGACCTGACCCCACATGCGTACCCGCCTGGGGGCACGTGTGCCTACAACTCTAGGCCCACTCCGACCCGATGAGGACCACGTGGCTCCGGATGAACGCGTTTCCACGTGTGCCCAGGGGCACACGTGGATGCGTATGGCCAGCGGGCGGACCCCTACCTGTACCCACAGGGCCATTCCTCTGCCCCAGGTGCAGTACTCACTGGGTCTGACCCCGTGGTGAAGCACCGTTGCTACACATACCAATGAGAAGCTGCCATCGCTGGTGTAGTACAAATTCTACTGCAACCAGCGGTGGCAAAGACTCATTGGTTGCGCGCTCATAATTACTGTTAAGTAAATTTGAAACCTTATTGGTTTATTTATCAAATTCCAAACTTCAGTGGTGTGCATTCCCATCAATAATTTGATGTATAGAATGGATGCCAAAGTCTCACACGTGGGGCACCTTGCAGTAGAGCAAAGCCCAGCCCACCCAATTCACGCCTGTTCGTGTCAAACTGCACTGAGTGCAAAACCACCACCACAGGTGTAAGCGCCATCTGCACCGTACCACCCAGGTGTAATGGCCGAGTAACTCCCCGGTTACTCCACCCCTTCCAATGGAAGAGGGTACAGCACGTGACCGCTGTCCTTATGGAGGGCAGTGTCAGCCACCAGATGCGGATATGTGTCCATGCAGTGCGTGCTAGAACTATCCTAAATTTTGGATATAATTTAGTAGATCAACTAAGAATACGCCTAAGTAAATAAGGGAGCTCTTAATAGTAGAGCCAAACCTGAGAGGTACCGACGAGTACCCTCAACGAACCTTTTTCTAAAATTGCTTTCTATCTGTTAGTAAAACACTTGTTGAAGAAGCGACTTTCACATCACTCCGCGTCCTCCCACTCTAGGGACGCACCGGCTTAGGTAAGCCACGCAGCTGTAAATCCTGTGACTACTCCATATCCCCCAACCCCATTACTAGGGGCAATCTCTGCGTGAGAGTCGTATAATCCCACTAGGTTTACCCTCCTCCCAGTTGCAGGGGTGTTCGAGGACATTCGACCAATCTAGGTGTACTGGATTGATTCACCAAGTACACGATGCCTTACTGTTGAAACTCAGCTCACCGCATCAGTTGCGAGTTCTCGCCAAACGCAGGGCGTGAGATCTCTGGTCTCCCGAACACTGAGTGTTCCTCCAACCCACAAGCGAGACGCGACTCCATCTGGAGGAGTCGCCGTTGTACCCCGAAAGTCTATCGGGGTACTAGGGACGATTGTAGCAGCCCGTGGCCTCCGGAGTGCGCTGAGCACTACAGCTGGCAGCCGGCCATTACAGTACCGCCACCAACTCTCCACGGGCAGACAACCCCGAAACCATCCATCTGCCACGTCCGCAGGAGTCCAGATGGAGGTGGCTTGAGCACCACGGTAAGTCTATGTTTACAGCTGAGTGCCGGCCACCTGGCGGTACGCTAGGAATCTTTAGTTAGTTATATTACCGTAAGCAATGTGGTACATTTCTAGTATTTAAGGTTTAGCTAACTATCTATCGTACCCACTGAAGAGGCAACCTAGACCTCTAGATTTGACCTTACAACTCAACCAGGAACAGAACGCTCCCCGCCTTCCCCGACCACCTTTCCTCCGTTTGAATGGCACCGGTTCGGTTAGCTCCTGCCTCTCTCTACGTCTCTTTCAGCTGCTCTTGACCGTCCAAACTCTCCATCCACGCGGCGTGCCACACGTGGCACGTCGTTAGCTTCTGTCTGTCACCCCCCTTTTCCCATTCGTACGACCATTTCCATGGCCCTGCAGCGAAACCCCCAAGCACCCTACCTTTCCCCCTAGGGAAAGGTAGTGCGAAGAGAAGCTACCTCAGGAAATCTCAGACCTGGAAGCGATAGATATACTTCACTGTAACCACCCCACCGCTAACGGCTAATAGGGACAATAGTAACCGGAGGGTGCTCATGCGCTTTTCTGTACATACTACAGTGGTCTCCCGACCTAGAAATTCAAAAAGTTGGAAGTTCTGAGGCAGTGAAAATGCCTCCAAGGCAAACCGCGGGGCCCCCAGGCGACTGGCGAGAGACGCTTGAAACCGTCTGAAGGCGCTCCGCGAGAGAATGGAGGATGACATCTTTCAAAATGTGAAAGGTGTCATCTAGGAAGAGATGGCCGAGATCCACGCACACTGTTCAGATTTGAACCTGAAGAGCGTATCGAAGGCTGTCCTTGAAGATATCCTAACAGTGCTCCGACAGGAACTCATGAACGAAGCGAAAGCCTTGTTCACGCAACAAGAGTGAGACAACTTCTCACGAGGGCTGGGGAAGCGTGTCGACAAATTTGAAACGCTCCTCCAAG
>JAUBNZ010000115.1:0-24861 GCA_032355485.1 Bonnemaisonia californica
GTTGTTTCACAGTTCGCTATTTTTCCTCATTTCAATATAAACATTACTGTGAGTGATGATCTGCTGATAGCTTTGTATTTTACGTTAATTGGCCTTGTGCGCAATTATGGAATAAGACGTTTAAACAACAAGAATGAAACCAAGAAAAACCTACTTCAAACTAGGATACAAAGTTTATTCGAGCAATTTCAGAATATAGGTATCGGATATATTGTGGCTGTGGCTTCACAACTAATAATTTTTCCCTTATTTGATATTCACATATCATTCAATAATAACTTACTTTTGAGTGTATATTTTTCGATTATTTCTATCGCTCGCGGTTATGTAATTAGAAGGTACTACGTGCAAAGGCATAGCGTTATTCGATAACACTATTGAGTAGTCGCATTAGGTCACTAATTCATTGGTAATGAGTATTATAAATAAAGAGGAACAGCTAGAAATATAGCGCTTATTGCCTATGCTATGAATTATTGATACCTTATAAAGGCAATATAATGGATAAGGTAATTAATGATAATAAAGCAGTAACCAGTCCTGCAGAAAAGCCTAAACCAATCTCAAAATTGGAATTTATTTCTAAAGTTATTAATATTGTTGCTGCACTTGTCGTTACCATTATGGGCTTTCTTGTCTTTGTTCGCTTAGATACGCTGATTAAGAATGCAGACATGACTGAAAGAGCTGTTAACTTAATTGATTCAGTTAGACCAAAATTGCAAATACATCCATTTAGGGATTTAGTTATAAGAGACGGTAAAAATTTAACATTTACAATGAGTCTGTGTAATTTTGGTAATTACGAAATAAGGGTCAAGCCCGAATATTTAATCATCTCTGCACAACCAATTACGAATGTTGAAGATTATATTGCTGATAACAAATTGAATTTTGCAAGAGATGTTAAGATGAAAGACATCGACTCTGTTTGGTCTGTTAGCTCCACTGCAGAAACTAACCATCTAGTAATAACCGAGTTAGCTGATCCTGATAAGTTACTGATAAATAATCCAGATCTAACCTTATACTTTACTATCGGTTATCAGGTATACACAATGCCAGAAATTGTTACACTTATAGATAGTCTTGCAAGGAAGTTTGACGTTGATAATATACAAAAAATAAGTGTTGAAAATTATTCTATTCAAGGTCAAATACCTATACAAGACTATGAAGAAATTGGTGACAAATGTAATTCACGTTAGGGATGTAGGGGCTTAACACTGATGGACGTTTACTAGCTCGGTCTTTAGTGTTGTTTGGATTACCCGTTTGTTAGACAGGGTCGACAATCCTATTCATCAAATTAATAATATCTATTATTTAGCTGATGGAAACTGAGTTAAGGTTAACGAGTTGCTTGTTTCCCCAAAACGTATACAGTAATTATAAAATCAAAAGATTTATCTCATTCATTATGCGAAGGCGCACACAAAAAGTAGCGATCGCAACAACCGCTATTTCACAAATCTAATAATTGGCGCTAAATTGTACCCATATCTTATCTGTATCGGTAAGTGAGTAACGAGATGAACCCGCACTGTAACTTGCATACTTGAATAATACGCTATAATTTTTGTTAATTTGATAAGAAGCTAATGCATTAATTTCACTACCTAAATCGGTATCGTTAATGTCAGCTACATAGTCGTGATAAGCTGCCTGAATATCAAATGAGAACATTTTTCCTTTTACAGTTAAGTATATATCTTGCAACCCATCCCCTGGCGTAGAAATAAATTTATCCGCCCATCCTTGAAAGCTGTGACTCGTAGCTAAAGGTGTTTGAAAGCTAATACCTTCATCACTTCCAAGTAACTCATAACCACCTAAAATAGTGAAGCCCCCATAAGAAAATTGGTAACCTAATTCTGCATTAAGGTAAGTTGCTGAATAAGTATTGGTATTATCTCCATGTTCGCCTTGAGTCGATCCAGTTGCATTAACGATAATGCCGCCAAACCTTCCTTGATAAGAAACACCAAAGGTACTGCTAGATTTAGTTGGCGCATCATCGAAATCTAGCATGTAACCAAATAATGAAATGCCATTATTTTTATTAAAAGAATAACGCAAATTGGCCAAGTGAAAAGCACCCTTTATATTATCGCCAACTACATTATTAATATTACTAATAAAACTATAATCAAGTTCAAAAGCACTTTTCTTATACTGCCCTCTTAATCCATCGTAAGTTTGTTCATTTTGGCGCCATCCCACATTGCCGACAAAACGTTGATTATCGTGTTTGATTCGCTGTCTACCTACAACAACGCGTATATTACTTGTTGAGTACTTCAAATAGGCCAAATTAATATCTGTTGCTTCGGGGTCAGCAACAATAGGATATTGAGACAAAGCGTTCTTGGTATCGTTATAATCATCTAGAATTGAAAATACATCATCAACTTCAAGTCCCATGGAAAAAGAATGAAAGCGTCCTGTAGATATGCTTAAGCGGCTTTTAACGGTTAATGCATCTGCACTTGATCTAATACCATCTTGATCGACACTTTCATACCGGCCACGAAAAGACAATGATACATCACTGTTTTTCAAAGCACTTGAAATATTCTCTCCGTGCTTTGTTTTGCTTGTATCTGCCAGTGAGTTTAATGAAAGCAGTAAGCTACTAGTGAGTAAGCCTAACGCTAGTTTTTTAGTAAACATAAATACGACCTTATATAAAAAGTTGTTTGAATTAAATAATGCGATCCTTTTAACCACCAAAATTAAAGGGATAAGTTAAAAAGCAAAAGTGTGTAATTAAAATTGATATATGGATCAAGATAGAGGAAACAATAAGCTGGGTTTTGTAATACGCATACCCAGTGCAAAGACCGATGGCACACATGATGAAAGCTAAAACAGGTGAGATAGGTAAGTAAAATAAACCTCCTACAACAGACGCGATAATTACGCCTAGCAGACCGAAATGGCTGGTAAAGTAATACTGCAATTCCCCTCGAATAAAAAATTCTTGGGATAACGTGGTGATGAACAAACTCACCACAAACCAATGAATCCAAATTTCTGTCGGGACCTTAAGTTCAAAGGTTCCTAAATTAAAATAAAAAAACAATCCTACAAATACTGTTAACGCCATTAACCAACAATTAAGAATAATTTTCGAACGGTATTTAGGAGTCAGTATTTGAATAAATTGGACTGCACAATGGTGAACCGGTATTGATTTATAACGTTGATCTTTAACAAAGAAAGTCAGTCCAAAAGTAGCGACTATAAGTACTAAATCTACATGCAACCATAAGTTTGTTTCCGAATTTACAGATATCCCTAAGTCAGCATACAAAAGCTGGTGATTAAATCCCGGTAAAAGGTGATATAAAAAGGCATAGAAAAAACCACATAAAATGAATAATCTAACTTTCTCCCAATGACCCCAAGTAAAAGGAAAATGGGCTACTACTACAAATCCACATGCTAAAAATGCACCGATTAAAGTCATGTAGGCGTTTAAAAATGCGTAAATTATATAGGCTATGCCCGGCAACGCTAAGATAAACTGTCTAACATAGACTTCAGATTGATTATTAGACAACATTTCTTGCTCTTGAATCGCTGGATTTATCATGGTCGAGGTCATGATTTCTAAGCTGCAAACGCTAGAGTAAAGTCATTGAAAGCAGCTTCTACAGAGGACTTGTGCTCACCTGATATTTTAAATACAACTTCATCCCCTTTTGATATGCATAGCAATAAAATGCCCATTGTATTTGAAGATGATGCTTCTAGTTTAGTACTTTGCTTTTTAACAACGACATTGACGGAATGCCTTTGACATATTTTATTAAACTCAATCATTGACCGAAAATGAATGCCTTTTTCTTGTGTTACTATTAAACTTCCCTCTAAGTTACTCATATCAATACCTTATAAAGTCAAAATATAGTTGATGGCATTACTGATATTTGTCTTACTTTCTAAAGAAGGCTCTTTAAGATCTGCAGCATTTTTATCTTCAAAACCTTTGGTTATTAACTCATATTTACCGTTGATAATAAGTCTCGGGATAGAACTGACTGCATAACGTCCTTCAGATCTTGTATATCGTTTCATTAGCTCTACGGTAGAATTAGCTTTCCATAAATTATCCACCGTTTGTAAGTCAAACCCTAAATCACCAAACCATTGGATCACTTCATAATCTTGTGTCCACCAAATGCGGTCCTCTTGTATTGATTTAAATAACGCATGGACAACTTTATCTTGTGAACCTAATTGCCGACCCACTGCATATATTTTACTTAATAAAGCCCATTCTTTTTTTGCGAATGTTACTGGGATGCGCTCATACGTAATATCACTACTGCGTTGTTGCTCCCAACCTTTGAGATACTCGTCAAATTTTTTGCAATGAGGGCAAGCAGCAGAGAAAAATAAAACGACTTGATCATCATCTGTTTTGTCTAGTCCTCTCAACTCACGATAATGGATACCCTCTTCAAATGGTTTATCACTATCTGTTGAGCAACCTTGCAATCCAACACTTATTGAAGCAACGAGTGCAGTGGCTATGATTATTTTGTAAACCTTTTTAATTATTTTCATTGAATGTCTCAGCTTTTGTTTATTCCTCTTTATGTGACTATTTTCAAAATAATGTCGCAAGCCAATACCTTTTTTCACATATAAGGGGGTATACAATTAAAACTTCGGAGCAAACAGATGGAAAATAACGAAAATAATAATGAAAATGATGACAAGCATGGGGCCTCGGTTCCCAATAGCTTTGTCGAAAGAATGGTCAAGACACTTGATGAAAATGCTAATACTAATAAGGCGGTTTTAGGAATTGCTGAAAAAGTATTGGGCATGGCTATACAAGAAGAAAAACAACGTCGTATGCGCCTATTCTTAATGGTACTACCCATTATTTTGATTATTGCCTATGCCGTATTTACTACGCACCAAAAAGAAAACTTCAACCCTGAAGGGGGTTATGTAGCAGAAATCCAAGTAAATGGTGTGATCAAGAAAGGAGCTGACGCAAGTGCTAGTAAACTTATTCCAGCACTAAAAGCCGCTTTTAAGGACGAAAAGGCTAAAGGTGTTGTGATTAAAATAAGTTCTCCTGGTGGCTCGCCAACACAATCCATCCTGATTCATGATGAGATTGTTAAACTTCAAAAAGATTATGATAAGCCTGTAACAGTGATAGGTGAAGAAAGCATTACCAGCGGTAGTTTATGGATAGCTTGTTCAACTGACAAAATTTACGCGTTACCGTCTACTTATGTTGGCTCCATAGGCGTCATCATGGAAAGTTATGATGTAAGTGAATTAGCCAGAAAATATGATATTTCTAAGCACATCATAACTGCTGGTGAAAACAAACGTCGTATGGATTTATTCAAAGCACCAGATGCCGCCGCTCTTGCTAAATTTCAAACTGTTGCAGACCAATTGCATACTGAGTTTAAAAATCATATTCGCAATTGTAGAGGCGACCGTCTTTCAAAAGATGAAGCTTTAATTTTTTCTGGCGACTTCTGGTTGGCTAGAGAAGCGCAACAGCTTGGCCTGATTGATGTGGTTTCGACAACTAGCGATATTATGATGGAAGTTTATGGGACTGATACGGTTAAGAACTATAACCAAGCACCAAACTTCTTTGATAAAATCAACCCTTTTGCTGCCAGTGCTGAAGCGGTAGTTGACAACTTTTCAGCACCTAGATTGATGCTCTTTTAGTAGTGTAGATATTGATTAACAATGACAACGCCATACTCTGTATGGCATTGTCAATTTTCAAATAGGCTAAAGAACACTTGTCTCTCAACGATCTAATATAGTTTCCTTGTAGCTTGTAAAACAATATAGCGTAAAAAGAGGATGAAGCTAAACTACATCAATTGAGTTGCCAGCCCTGGTGATCAAAATTTGAAAAAACTCCAATTTAATACACTGACCAAGCAACCGAGGATAGTCATAATTGATTGCTAATACGTATGCTTTTAAATTCATTGGATTCATCATTAATATCTAATCTATAAACTCTCTATATCTGGAATTGCTCTAATTTTATTATCACTTAAAGTAACATTTATCCCTTCAACTAAAACAGGCACTTTCCATCCATGACTCACTAAACTGGCTCTAAACATTTCATATTCGCCCAAAAAGTTTGTAGCTTCGGAATTTGAAGCAATAAAATTAGTTGCACTCATACCTGATTCATTAAGCATCAATGTCCATTGTTCCTTTGCTTGTTTAACGCCTTCATCTATTTGTTCTTGTGTTATTACATTGCTCATAAAACATTCCTACATGAAAATTTAGATTAATTTTTACTACTTACTGACATTATAACTGCCGGATAGTACTGATGTGCTTTTGCTAACTATTAGCTTTATATTGATTTAAAATTTCATTAACTCAATCATAAGACTTTCAAGAAAGTTGTCTTTTACACTGATTATTTAAGTGTATTGCTTGGCGGTACTAAAGTAATTTAGCAAGAACCAGTTGAAATTTCCCTCAAACTGGAAACAGCATAATGGCCAATCTCTTGCCCATAGAAATATTGTTCGGTTACAAAATGATATCCGAGGCAAATAAAATTGTAGTTAAGAAGAATATTGTAGAGGGTCAAAAAAGGAAAAATACAGAAACGGCGGTTTTATTCAGGGTGTTCAATATAGAAACACGTAAAAATAACGAGCTAAAATCTAAACAAAAGGGTAATAAATAGAATTTTAGTAAAGAGTTATCTAAAAAAATAGGAACTCTTTACTCAAAAGATAAATTGTTCATTATATTTCATAGTGACACCTGCAAAAACACCTGAAACGGTACGTTATGCAGCTCTCACTCGTTGAGAACTTTCATCCATTTTACGGCGAAGATTTTCTGCTTTTGCCTGACGTTGCTCATCAGATAAGTGACCTTGAAGCAGTTGGGCTCTGTCTACCATTGCTTTTTGATTCTGAGTCATTGTGTACTACTCCCCTAATAAGAGATATTATTATAACGATTATATGAGAAATATTCAATCTCTAGTTATTTTTGCTTGGCTAATTGCGCCCAAACCACTTCTAATCAAGCTGGTAAACGGTAAGATAATTTTGGAGTAATCACGGGCTTTATGTCCACTGAATAATAACCCCGTTTGGTTCCGATATATATTTAAAATATAGATTGGTAAATCAGTGTCTGGATCAATAATAGGTATCGACAATATTGAATCTGCTTTCTCAGAGCTCGAATAATAGTGCATCAGATTTTTCAACACTTCCTGATTAACATTATCTGATTCTTCATAGTATTTAATGATTTCTTCTGGGTATTTAACATAAGAATAATTACCAGTAGCGGCAGCTTCTGGGGCACCAAGAATATTTGTCCTAAAAGGCTCACTAGGCAAATCAGTGGGATCCGTAAAGCCAAAGCCTATAGGATCTATGGTATCTTGCTCCGGTTCTGGAGAATGTGTTGTAGTCGTAAATATATTATCAAGTAATGAAACAAAACCCGTGTAATGTGATTCTACATCTTTCACGGTGAAGCGACTTGACACTTTTTTAAGTTCCTCAAGGTAAGTCTCATCCAGTTTATCTTTAAAACGATGAATTTTCATAATATTAGCTCTGTATATCACTTTCTCATTCGCAATATTATTACTATCCCAAAGCTTAACTAGATTAATTGTACTGTCTAATATACGGCGAATATCTTCCTCAAAACGAACAATACTCTTTATAAGCGCGGCATCTAATTCCTTCATCTTAGATGGGGATGTATTAAATTTATGATTATTGAGAGCGACAGTTAAATTGATAATATCTGTTTCAATTAAATCGTTAGCAATATTGAATTGTTCACCAAAATAAACCCAAAAGTCATTGCTTGGCATTGTCAGGAGGGAGTCTATGACATAGCTATCTTGCTCCCTTTTCACCCAAGCAGACAGACTAAACAAAAATGTTATTACTGATATAAACGCAAAGAAATTGACACTGGCCCAATGAATGTTAGATGAAAAATGTAAAAATGGATTATTAAAAGACATGATATTTTCAGCATCAAGCGAAGCCCACGCTCCAGCACCGACGGCAGACACCCAAATAAGCGTTTGGAGGAACGGGTTCATTGTCCAGGCATAGGTGACAGGATTTTTAAATTTGTTTTTAAATTTCCGGCGCTCTGATGCATTAGCGATTGTTAAACTGAGAAAGTCTTTCATACAGATCCATTTGATTAGTAATTTATTTCCATGATGATACTCGACTACCTGTGTTCGACAAGTAAGGCGCGACAAGGAGAATAGTTATAAAACATATGTTTATCAATGTATTTAACTTTAAAAGATACATTCACGCCATAAACGCACACTTGTTTTCTAAATAGATACACTTAGCCTGGCACTAACAATATTTTTGACCATGAAAGATTAATAAGCAATTTTTAGATTCATATTTAACCCAAAGGAATTAAGCGATAGTTAACGTAACTCAATTGATTGTGTCTAAATAACGGCTATCACTTTATCTTATACGGGAACTAAATGAGCATGCTTTATGGAATACTAGTAGGTTTGCTAATTATTGCGTTAGCAATATTGGAACACTTTAATCTTAGCTTTATACGCAAGTTCGAACACATTGAAAAGCAGCATTCAGAGGTTTTGTTTAAGATGATTAAAGAAATTAAAAAACAATCCAATAAACAAAGAAACTATAAAAATTTCACTAACAAACACTAACGATAGGATTGGTTTAAATTAATGACCTTTAGCATTGTATCTTAGGGATATCACTCCACTTTGTTGTATATTGAGGAGACATAAACTCGCGACGCATAGCCCATTTTTCTTCCCTAGGCTCGCTCGCCAATTGCAATGTGCTTTTCCCAAACTTATTATTAATTTCAGCATAACAGTTCATCAGTGCCGGGTTATCATTTACTTCAAATAAGTCAGCCTGTAAATACTTCTTACTGCAGAGCTCTATTGCACCAACACCACACCTATAAAAGCCTACATTTTCGACAAATAGGTGATCGACTAACAGGCTTATTGCTGCAGAAAAGCGCATAATGTTATCTGTAGGAGTAGGAAAGTCAAAAACCAATCCTTTTTTTATATAGCGTTCGTCATAAGGTGAGTTGGCGGCAAATACATACAATGACTTGACTAATGACTGCTGTTGAATCACCTTTCTACAAACGGTTGCAGCGTGACTCATCAATGCCTTGCGTAAATCATGGTAACAAAATACGCGCTGGCCAAAACTGCGCGTTGAGTAAATTTGCTTTTTAGGCGCCGGCACATCGTCCCATTTTAAACAAGGTATACCATTTAATTCATTGACTGTACGTTCCATGGTGACACCAAAGTTTTGCCTCATGGTTTTAGGATTTTGACATGCTAAATCCCACCCACTATCAATTCCAAGTTTTGATAGCTTCTTACTTGTTTTCCCCCCCACCCCCCAAATATCACTCGTGGACATTTGGCCTAAAAGAGTCTTACGGGCAAGTTCACTGTCAATGACAGCAACACCATCAGCCCCTGGCACTTTTCGTGAACCAAAACTGGCCGCTTTTGCTAATGTTAAAGTATGTCCTAAACCTATACCTACCGGCATTTTTGTGTGAATCCAGATTTTTCTGCGCATTTTATGGCCGAAACTATACCAATCATCTATGACGCCATCATAATTTTTAAAGTGCGAAAATGCCTCATCAATACTGTAAATATACGTTTTATCGCAAAAGCTACTGATCACATTCATCATTTTTTCAGAAATATTCGCGTAGAGAGCATAATTACTCGAGCGCACAACTACATTATGCTTTTCGACCATCCATTTGATTTTATAGTAGGGTTCAAATTTTTGTATTCCTAAACGCTTGGCAATTGGACATAGGGCCACAACCGCAGCGTCGTTGTTTGAAAGCACAATTACTGGCCTATTTCGTATGCTTGGGTCAAACACTTTTTCCATGCTTGAATATGCACCTGAAACATCCGTTAATGCGAACATAAAAAACTACTATCTGTTGAATGAATTCTAACAGAATAGGAAACAACACCTTCAAATTGCAATGAATCATCGTCTTGAATATTTACCGGTTTATGCTCAGGTGATGCAGATAGTAGTTGCCTATTATTACTGTCGAGAATTTTGCAACAAAATGTCCCGTTGTAATTTACAACCACTAGATTGCCATGCTTCACTTCTTTTGCCCGATCAACTATCAATAGGTCACCACTGAAAATACCTATACCTTCAAGTGAAGTACCGTTAGCCCTACCGATGAACGTAGCATTGGGATGTGTGATCAATAACTCATCTAATGATAAATCCAGATCTTTATATTCAGTCGCTGGGCTTTCAAACGAAGATATACCTGCATCGATATAAATTGGCACTACTTTCATACATTACAACCTAATTACACTGTTTATTTATACAGTTTAATGCAAAGCGTTCGATTATGTAAGTTTTGAATCAATAATGAAGTCCGACTCAATTACCAGACCATTGCTAATCTAAAGGGCTTTTTATCAGGACGTATTTGTATTGTTTGACCTAAACAAAAATATAATTAACTTAAATATTTAAATCCAAAGCCCAAACCCATTTTAAAATACTTAAAAGCCTTTAAAATATTAACTATGTCAACGAATTGCAATAATTTGTCACCCAATAAAACCAAGTGAAAATACTATCAATCAAGAACGATAGGGTTTACTTATGACACTTAGCACTTACGAATTAGAAACTGGCCAGTCAGCATGGTTTTTTGGTGATGAAGATGAAAAATCATCTTTTATTAGCAAATACAATCAAAGTAAAAAAAGAAAGGTTAAAATATTAACGCCTGCAAGTGATTACTTTAATGCGCCATTATATGCTGAGTTATCAAGTGCAAAACGCTACCGTAATTCGATAACAGCCATTCAAACTCTTAATCATATTGAAGCGGCTAATCGTTATGCACTAGTAGAAGAACAAAAAAGTCTATCAGCGTTTGCTTCATTTGCTTCAATGCCACAAATATTCGATGAACTAAACACGAAATTTGCTAAAAAAAGAGCCGAGTTAAAAAACTTAATAAGCTCTGATGAATTTGCCAGTTTGCGCCTCGCTACACTCTCTGCTTTTTATACCCCTGAATATATTGTTTCAGGCTTAAAAGCGGCAATAAAAAAATCTGGTTTTGTTAACGGAAAAATTCTAGACCCTGCTTGCGGAACGGGCTCATTAATGCGTGCCTTTGATGAAAAAACTTACCTAGACAGTGATGTATCAATGATTGAACTTGATACCCTTAGTGCGCGTATAAATTACGCTCTATACCCACACGCCACTTTATATCAGGGTCAAGGTTTTGAAACAGTTGATATTGAAAATAACTCTCAAGATATCATTGTTTCAAATCCTCCATTTGGTGAGAAAAAAATATTAGATACAGATCGTAAACATCTTAGTGGCCTTACCTTGCACAATTACTTTTTAAACCGTTCTATCGAATGCTTAAAAGAGGGAGGGCTATTTTACGCAATTGTTTCTACTAGCTTTTTAGATGCAAAAAATACAAAGAATAGAGAAACTATCGCTAAGCAAGCAACGCTATTACATGCAATCCGATTACCTAAAGCAGTTTTCGATAAAACTACAGGTGCAAATGCAAGTGTGGATATTTTGTTGTTCACCAAAGACAGTAATGCCAACCAAACCCCGTTATGGATCAATACAAACGAGCAGATATGCGCTAAAACAGATGAATCTTATGCTATCAATGACTACTACACTCAACACCCACAAAATATGCTTGGTGAAATGCAGATCACAGGACATTTTCAAGGTAACAACGTTCACTGTGTTTATGATAATGACGATCTACATCAAAAAATAGAAACATTATTTTCAAGCTTTCCAAGCCATTGCTTTAACGCTGTCAAGACAAAGACATTACCTATATTAACGAATGACAATGTAAGTAAACAGGATATTCGCACCCCTTTAGAACACTTACACTCGGGCGCTTATGTATTCGATCACGCCAATAACCTTTATACGATGAATAAAACAAAAAGTGGGGATTTTTCATTTATAAAAAATCATAATGCCAAAGATAAAATCAAATCACGCATTAATGGTATGGCTACTATTCGAGATACATTACTGGCTTTGCTTGATGCTGAAAAGAATGACCTTAACCATTCACTCGATCCGCTACGTTCACAATTAAACACGGACTATGACGCATTTGTTAAGGCACACGGTTTTGTCAGCCAAGGTGCAAATCAGCGCGCTTTTAAATACGACCCATCCAATGCAAACCTACTGGCACTAGAAGTTAACTTTAAAGATGCCAAAATAGACAAAAACAATAAAGTAAAAGCAGCCAATGCCTTTGCACAAAAAGCGCCAATTTTCAGCGAACGTGTTATAGCTCCATATACACCACCGACTAGCGCATCTACCCCCTTAGATGCATTGCATATCTCATTAAACGAGAAAGGTAAGGTTGATTTACCCCGTATTGCTCAACTGCTAGATGTTAGCGAAGAAGAGGTCATTCTTTTACTGGCCGATAACATCTTCTTAGTTCCTTGTACGGCCGACCATTATCAAACCAGAAATATTTACTTATCTGGTGATGTTAAAACTAAATTATCTAGTGCAAAACTAGCCGCTCAAAGTAATGCTATTTTTCATAAAAATGTTTCGGCTCTCGAAAGTATTATCCCTCTTGATATATTACCGCAAGATATCGCTATACGGTGTCATAGTGCATGGTTACCAACCGATATAATTCAGGATTTTATTAAGCATATGTTAGGGAGCAATGCTCACAGTGAGATCACTTATGGCATAGGCCAGTGGTACTTGAAAATTAATGGTTTTGTGCCAAATAAAATCAATAAAAATGATTTAGGCACAAAAGATTTTCCTGCAACCAAAGTGTTTGAGTCATTATTCATGGGTAAAGATTTAGTCGTGCGTTTACCTAATGGTGATGGTGGCTATTACATAGACCATGAGCAAACCATTTTAGTGCAAAGTTATGTAGAGGCCATTCACACCAGTTTCAAACAGTGGATATTTAGTGATCACAAAAGAACAGAGTTATTAAGTGCATTATATAACGATAAATTTAACCGTGATGTTCTCACCAACTATGATGCACCCTTTTTAACCTTACCGACCTTAAATAAAAATATTACCCCTTACAAACACCAATTGCGCGCCATTTATCGAGCTATTTGTTCGGGGTTTTTACTCGCTGATATTCCCGTTGGTGGTGGTAAGTCTCTTGTACTCAGTGGTATTGCTGAGGAATGGCTGAGATTAGGTATATCCAAGCGTATCCTTATCGCTATGCCTAATCATTTAGTCCAACAATTTGGCTCTGAATACTTAAGGTTGTTTCCTCAAGCTAAAGTTTTGTGCTTATCTCCTAGCGAACTTAACGCACAAAAAAGAGAAGAAACATTACTGAGACTTAAAACAGGGGCTGCAAATATTATAATAGTGCCTGAAACAACACTGAAAAAATTACCCATTCCCAAAGCCTATGAAAAGCAATTTATCCAAGAAGATATTGACGAAATTGTTATAGCTAAAGAAAAATTAAAAGGTAAGCGATTTAGTATTAAGAAGTTAGAGACATTACAAGAGAATTTAAAGTTCAAACTTAAAACATTGGCGAACAATGATGAAAAGGACGATGCGCTCAATCTAGAGTCACTAGGTATTACATCGATTATGCTTGATGAATGTCATCAAATGAAAAATTTGTATTTCAATAGCGCCCTATTAAGAAAATGTGCAGGACTTAATTCTCCATCAGGTAGCCAAAAAGCCTATGATTTCTACCTAAAAACAAGATATCTCGCTGAGAAAAACAAACATGATTCAAGAGGGCTAATACTCGCCACAGGGACACCTTTATCTAATTCAATCATAGAGTTACACACAATGCAGCGTTACTTGATGCTACCTGAATTAAAGCAAAAAAACCTCGCTCACCTTGATCAATGGATAGGGCTTTTTGCAGAGGCAACAGACGATTTTGAAATATCGCCTACAGGCCGAGGCTTCAAAATAACGCAACGACTAAGACAGTTTACAAATACTCCTGAAATGATTGCATTATATAATCAATGTGCGGAAGTGGTCACAGAAGAGGATTTAGAAAAATTGTTACCTACATTACCGTGTGGAGCGCCAGCTAGACCCCATATGAGAGGTAACCAAGCGCAAACCACTTACCTTGAGCCCGACCAATTGCAAGAAGAATTTATGGCTTGGCTTGTTTATCGCGCCCAAGACTTAAAAAATAGCTCTGTGCACAACGATAATATGCTGTCAATCATGTACGCAGCTAGAGCGTCAAGCCTTGATTTGCGCATGCTTAATCCACATCTACCTGCCAACCCGAACCGTAAGGCCGTTGCTGTAGCCGATCGCGTAGCAAAGCTATATAAAGAGTTCCAGTTAGATCTTGGTACACAAATAATTTTCTGTGACTTATCCGTTCCAAAACGTCACTTAGCCGCATTGAAACAAAAAATTGAAATACTGGAAAAGATTGTTGATGCTAATAATAGCGATAGTTTTCAAGCTCAAGTAGATTTAGATAAAATTGGCTTAGATCAACGACTCGCGGTTAACTCTCAGTTCGATGTTTACAATGACATTAAAGAGTTATTGATCAGCCGTGGCGTAAATGAACATGAGATAGCTTTCGCACAAGACTATAGAACGCCTCAAGCCAAATTAGAACTTTATAGTGGCCTAAATACAGGCGAAATAAGAGTGGTACTTGCTTCAACTAACACACTAGGAACAGGGGCAAACGTTAATAAAAAGCTCGTGGGTATTCAACTTGTAGATCCTGTTTATCGCCCAAGTGATAACACTCAACGCTGTGGCAGAGGTTTACGCGTGGGAAATGAAATTTATCAAAGCGACCCGATCAATTTTAAAGGTATGGATATTCGTTTTTACGCGACCATGCGCAGTTTAGACTCTTTTTTATTCCAAACGCTAAGTTCTAAAGCGAAGTTTATTGATAGTTTCAGAAAAGCATCTAATAACACCTCTCGCACCATTACGGACATTGGGGCTGATGTAATGACCTTTGAACAACTTAAAACGCAAACATCGGACAACCCGATCATAAAAGAACATTTTGAAGTTAAACGTCAAGTGCATTTGCTTAATATCAAATTCGATCAGTTTCAACAAAGCCAAGTAAACTCAATTGCCATAGAAAATAGAGCGAAAAAGCAGATTGATAATACACACAAACAATTAGGTTGGTGCAAAATGGATCACGCAGTCTTACAGCAAAATAAACAACCTAAAGATAGCTTTTTATTAACAGATCATCACGGCAATAAAATCATAGAACATAGCAAAGGGGCTATATACATTTCAGATCTGATCTTTAATCGCGCTAAAGATGCTCAACAACTATTTTATGCAAGTGCACCAATCGATTTACCCATTTTCTACTATAACGGCTTTGAGATTTCAATAGAGTTATACAAGGAAAAGATAAGTATCGCTATGGTGGGTAAGTTAACCTATTCATTCGAACGCAATTATCAAAATGTCAGCGCAAGCGGCATTATTACTGTATTAAACAATTATGCTAAAAATTTTGAGAGCATGTTTATTACACCCTATGAAGAAACATTACGTTATGCGCAAATTGACTTAAACAGCATAAATTGTGTTAAACAATTTACGCAATTGGACGAGTTGACAGCCGCTAAGAAAGAACTGATCCGTTTAACACATTTGTTAGCCAAAACAGAAACCGACTCAAATAGCGGTTTTGTACCACCACCTTTTTTAGTAAAAGGACTTACAGAGAATGGGATTGCAAGCATAGTAAACCCTTAAAGCTTAAGAGCCGTTAGTTAAACAATTAGTCTAACGGCTTGCCTATATTCCTCCCTGTAGGATCTTGTCACCCAAAGCATTAGTTTTAAACTTATGACAACTTAACAAAAGGGAAAAACAACATGCTTAACGCCATTGCTTTATTACTTGCTTCATCTAACAGTGTGAAATTTCAAATGTTACCACATGAAAATATTGAGGGTAATTATCGTATAGTTGTATCCCCATTGCTGAACGACAAAACACTTGAAATCCCAACATCAAAACTAACAACAGAAAGCGGCAAAACAGCAGCACAGGTAAAAAACGCGCTGATCACGCCATTTACAATAACAGGTACAATTGAAGAATTATCAATTAATCTTCCCCTTGCGCTTGGACAAATCAGTGAGTCGCGCATTGAAGCTAAAAACAATCTTGATAGCTTGATGAAATCGCTAAATACTGCCAGTAGCATAAAACCAAAATCGACTAAAAAAGTAGCGGCTAAACAAGTTGCAAAAGTAGAACCAACCGTGGCAAAGACAGAAGTTAAACCGACTGCTTTACTTACAAATTCCGATGTAGACAAGCCTACTCAGGCAGAAACAAGTGTACAGAGCAATACAGTACAAAATTCGGCAATTGCCTCACAAGTCACTACAAAAAAAGTAATCGTAGAAAAAGCGATAGATACGGCTCAGCAAGTTACATTATTTTAAGGAATATCCAATGACTGAATCACTATTAAGAACCTTTTCATTTGGCGCATTAACACTTGAAGATCCTGCGCCAGATTTAGCCCCATTAGAGGCACTTAAAATGTACCAAGACAGTTACCCTGAACTGGCGCATGCTGAGATTGGCGAGGGCGAGTTTATTGAAAATAAATTGGTGTATAAAGTGCTACCACTTAAAGCAGGGACTAAAGGGTGATGGGTATGAGCAAGTATTACAATACCAACGATCTCTGTTCAGAGCTAAGTCAGCTTGCCTCATTTAAAGCATCTATATGTAGAGGTGATCCCATTAGCAATCTTTTAGCAATAGAAAAAGCCACAGGTGACGATGTGGTGACTATTTTGCAACAAGTGGGTTATGCCCTTAAAGACGTAGTCGCATATTGCATATTCAAAAAAGCAGCCTTTACTGTTTGGGTCGGAGGTATAGAGATAAGCGATTATTATGTAGATCTAAAAAAAGCGTCAGAAATTTATCAATATTGGAAGATGGTAAAAAAGTATGATGATGTAGCCATTTGTGTCGCCAAAGTTCAAAAATAAATGTTAAGTAATAATCCAAAAGCCATGCAAAGCGCATGGCTTTTTTGTGACCGAGTATCGTTAATTAACTTAATCATGTAGCTGTTTAAGCTAAACAAATAAATATTTAACCTAATCAATCAACTTCACTTGTACAAGGTTTAATCTAAACAATGTGCTAATAAAATCGTTCTTCTAGTCTAGTTGTCACCCTGCTTTCCTCTTTTATACTGGTTCTCAAATCACAGGAGGCAACTATTATGAATGATTTTGAACACAATATAACTACATTATGTAAGCAATTAGGGGTGGAATTTTCGGGACAAAAAAAGATACGCAAGCAAAATAAAAATACTGTGTTCAATCCTGCTTTAAAAAAGCTAGCTTGTATTGAACATACGCCTACAACGGCTAAAATTAACCCGTTCACTTTACCGTTCATTCGATAGCGAGAACTTTATGATTTTACCTAAAATAAACGTGCCAAGTACGCTACAAGCACAGATCTATCAAGTGACTGCTCCGCATTATAATAAAATCCCCTTAAGTGCGATCAGTATTGGTCTTATTTTGTTAGCCATTAATGAAAATATTATTGTTGAAGCTGAGTTTATAAATGCGAAAAAATCAAAGAAAAAATTAGCCACTTTAACCAGTCACTGTGCTAAATCGCTGACAACCTATGTTCGTAAGCTCTTTAACGATGATAACTACAACTGCATGACGTTATCTTTTCAACACTTAAAAGATAATAGCTCAATAATTGGTGATCAAGAGGCGCTGATTGGTTTTAGGTTACAACTCGATTCACTCCTTACCTATAATCTTGCACTAACCAAAGATATACCTTATCCATTGGCTGTTTTAGCACAAAAAATATCTCTACTTATGGGAAGTGAACTTTCTTGCATAAACAGCTTTGATTGCACTGAAACATGTTATGAATCCGAGCAATGGGAACATTTAAAAAAATCTGCAAGCAAACTTAACCTTGAACCTGATTTCACACTTTACCTAACACTATTCCACAATGATGCCATGTTCGAGGAAGAAATTGATTTTTTGCACTTTAAGAAAAGCATGATTTGGTACGATCAAGCTGATGAACTAGGTGGGATTAACCACAAAGATGCCATAACTGTAGAGGCGTATTTAGACACATTATCCACAGCAGTAAAAGCTCACCCTGTTTATGAAAAACTGCTAGCGGTGCATTCGCTCCTAAAAGATACCATTATCGCTAAAGAACAATTTGAACTGAGCAACGAACATGGCTATGAAGAAGAAACAAGCCCGTTTCATCATGGTCTGATCGCTTTTGGCGGTTTTGTTGATGAAGAAAACAGTCTAACGCAACACGTTCAAGACATTAACAACGTAGGTGAATCAATGGTCAGTGTTTTTACACCTTTATCGTTCAATGCGTTAACGCATACAGTTGTATACTTGGACAAACTCTGTTCATTATCTAAATTATGTGACGAGTCTCTAGAGAATTTTGTTACCCCAATTTACTTGTAATAGGTTCTCCATGATACTCCCAAAAATAAATCTCCCAAGTGGTTTCTACAAACTAGCCGTAGACAATACTGTTACAAGCCTACAACGCCTTAACATTTCTCCCTTTGCATTGACCACAATTGCTCTTGCAGCCAACGAAAGGCTATTGTGTGGGAATGAATTATTATCCGTAACCCCTTCGAATATTTTTCCTTTATTTAAAAAATCTTTAGCTCAATTAAAAGCGCATATCAATTCCTTTGAGTCACCCTATATTCATTTACATTTAGCGATGAAAAATTCTAGTGACCATGTAGAATTTGATGAAGTTGCTACGTCACTAGGTATGTATTTTAATGCCACAATTGATGGTTATATGTCGGTTGATTTCACGGTAAAAAATCCCATTAAGAATACAAAAACAAGACGTGTGCAAAAGATATTATCCCTCATTGCACAACGAATGGATTGGCTTGTGCCCTCACAATCTGCATTGACGTTGAATGATAACACTCTTGAATGCACTATTTTTGAAGGGTTCAATAAAAACTGTATAGCATTGAAAATTGCCGTATCACCTGAGAATTTTTTAAAGCTAAATCCTCATAACGACTTAGGCATTGAAACGATTAATGTAGCGCAAGCATTTATTAGTGCTCAATCATGGCATCATAAAAAAAGGTCGCTTATCAATAAAAAGAAAATTTCAAAAGAAATAAAAAAATTAAACAACATACCAATTGCAGGTTGTTTAGCCCAAATACATAAAGAATTAGAGTCAGTGATCGCAAAATTTCAACAGCATTGTCAAAACCACTTTGGCTATGGTGAGGAAACCTTAACTCATGATAAAGGCTTGTTTATTTTTGGGGGTTTTCCTGATGAAGTGTTTATGATTGATGATGAAATTAACATGATGGGTCAAGTGTGTGAGCCTATAGAAGATATATTTTATCCAAACAAAACAGATGGGTTAACTCATGCCCTTGATTATTACCAAGCAATACAAGATTTTTGTCAAAATACGAATTCATCACTTAAGCCATACCGATAGAGCAATGTACGTTGTCGCCCAACCAAAACCGCTAATAATAGGTGTTAATTATCCAACGTATTTAAGGCACTGTTATGGACTTTACTATTGAGAATTTCAATCACATTCAAACGGCACAAACTATCGTTCCCGTTGAAGCTTTCATTACTTATGAGAACATTAACATCACTGGTGAGCAGGAATATATCATGGCAAAACATGGCTTTGATAAAGATGCAAAAGGTGAATATGTCCTCGCTGATGCAAAATTGTTAAGCATTACAGAACAACACAAAATTGCTCACACAATGCTTGATAAAAAACATACCAGTTCGAGCAGTAAATTCATTGATGAAAATATACTGGCTATATATCCTGATGGGTTGACTTGGTTTATTAAAGCGAAAACGTGGACTATGCGCTTTAGTATTGGTGGCAAAACCAAAGTTTGCTCAGTCCCTATGCCTCCACATATTGCTCTGGCTAAAGGGAAAACAATTCAATTGTATGCGATAAAGCAAAACACACGTCCCACTAGAAATACGGCACTGTATGTTTCACCTGTTCCCAATGTTTATGCTAGTAATAGACTTTGCACAGGCTCTGTTAACTTTCCGAATATGCCTACTCAGGAAGATATAGTAGAAATGGAGCAAGGTATTTTTACCACGATCAATACTCACTCTCATATACAATCGCTTAAAGGCATTCAACAAGAAAAGCATGTTCAACATTTGATTTCTTTAGATATGAAAAGTCACTTTAGCGTTCAGAAACTGATGCCTTTATCATTAACACTTGAAGCTGTGATCTAGTGAGTAAATAAACAAAAGACTTAGCACGTAAACCACATTCTGAAAATTACACGTTATCGTGCCCATTGCGGTGCGCGCCCATACCCCCTAAATACATTTTTGAAAAACATCGAATATAGGGTTATGGGTTCAATCTATACCCTTTCGTTTGTTTTTTCAATTTAAGACAATCGATTTAATTTTCGCTTTAAGATCCGTTTTTTTACTATTCACTAAAAACACTTAACTCAAATATATTTATTCGATTAGACTTTTAAATTTAAAAACTCTGGAATTTATATAGGCCTATACCTTGTCACCCATTCAAAGCAAAGGACACTGCCAGTTCAATATGACAAAAGGCTTATAAAATGAATACTCAACCAAATCGATATCGTGAAGCAGACTCAGATGTACTCATGACAGATGCCGAATTAATGTTAATTAATCAAGAACGTATCTTTGTGTTAAATCTTGAAAAAATAAATAAAACACTTCAAGACAAACGAAGCATGAAAAAAATGTCGCGTTATGCTCAAAATAAAATGCGAGAAGATTTTGAACGCGCTACTTCAATGCTTTTAAAAATAAAGCTGATCAAAGAAAAATATAATTCTCCCTGTGATGGCTTTAGATCAACTACAGATGGTGTCTAATACCCATTATCACCTAGATAATTCACATAATAATACTATCCACTGAATACAACATTAACGAGAGAATCATTATGAGTAAATTTGTTGCCCTTTGGCTACGTGCAAAAGTAATCAATCGCTGGCCATTACAGGGTGCACTAAAGCCAACAAACGTCGCAGAACATTCCTTTGAATGCTCTGTTATTGGCTTCATGCTTGGCGCAATAGAATTAACAGTGTTTAAGAACAATAATATCTCCCCAGAAAAAGTATGTACGCTATGCACTTTACATGAAGCTTCAGAGGTTTCAGGGGTTGCGGACATTTCTAAACCGGTGAAATATCATGATAACAAAACATATCAGGCGATCAAAAAAGTGGAGGATTTCTATGAAGATAAATTGCTAAATTCACTTGATATCTTTCCGACAGAAATGCGAGAGTTAATTAACCCTTTTATTAAACAAGATAAAAGCGAACCGCACGCAATTTTAGCAAAACATGCAGATCACATACATGCTTTGTACGAAAGTGAAAAGGAAGTTCGTCTCGGGAATTTCGAATTTAATGATGCTTATAATGCGCAAGTTGGCATTATTGAAAAACTTTGTTCTCAAAGTCGTGCTTGCAATTACTTTATGACTCACTTTTATCCCGCCTTTCATCACAGTATCGATAAATTAACGAATGATGCCCTGGAACAAAAAACTATTAATATTAAATCATTTGAAACCAATAGAACTAAGGCTTAATTATTTAACTACATTGCCACTGAAAGCAAGTTCAGTGGCAGTGTAGTTGAGTAACATAAACAAACACCTTATCAATCATTATAATTTCTGTTACCCACCTTTCCCTTGTCGTTCTATCGGTGAGTAAATTGTATATTTACAATCGCCCAAGCAAGTCATAATAATTAAGCTGTAATAGCCTATTTCTTTACCTTTATTGATATTGCCTTAACACAGGTACCATGAAAAACACTCCTTTATCTATGCATAACGCTTAAAATACCCCCACCATAAAACCCACTATGCCATGCCCTATGATATTCAGATTTGGCCAATAACTTTCGTATCCATCTTGGGATAGCAAATTGCTGATAGCCCAAATGAAAAGCAAAGTCAGGAATATTACTGGCAATCCGAAGAGACATACGTAGTTTGTCCCATGTTTTCACAAGTATATCCTTTTCTGTTTGAGTTAAAGAAAGTCTACCTATCTATGTGACTTATTAATTGTCACCCAATTAAATAAAATTAATCTAAACGCAACTTAAATAAAATTGCGGAAGTACTATGGCAACACTGACCTATTTATATAATGAAAACTTGCACGAAAACATAAAGACCCTTGTTGAACGTCACATAGATTTTTCTTTGACCTATTCCCCTAAAGGGGTTGCACAATTAACAATTGATGATGCTTTTAGAAATGTGATCACCGAATTTTGCTTAGAAGTATATTTCCCATTAGATAAACAGAGTTTGGGATTCCAAATATATGGTAATGGGGCTAACTATTTTCATAAGCCAAATGAATTTATGACTGACCCTCAACTGGCCAGTGAAGTACTGGCCAAAGCAAAGAAAATCGAACCTAGTTTCCCCTGGCATATTAAATTAGCGTTAGCATCAGAAGTTAAAAATCCACTATTGTTAGAGTCAAACAAGCAAAGAGAATTCTACCTTGAGCCAACGTCTAATGGCTTTAAAGTATTTTATCCAAAGGCGATTGGTGGTTATTCTGCCTTAGTTGATAATGAGCAAAAAGCTTATCAAATATTAATTAATACACGGATGAGTAGCTCAGTTGGCGATCAATATGCTATCAAAGAACATGAAAAGTGCGCGCAATCATTGTGGGATTTATTCGGTTATTCGAGCTTTAATTCTAATGATTGTCTTGAAGAATCTTTTTTACACTTTAATCCTGGGACAAGTCGATTTGATGTTATTGACTGGTTCGAATCTTACTTTAAATTGTCGGTAACTTCAGATTTGATCACACCGTAGAGTTGTTGCAAAAAGGGAAAGTAAAGGGACATTGGAAAGCTTTATCACAAAAGGATAATAAACGATTCAAAGTTTCGGCCGAACAGCTTCGGGAGGCAGACTTTTTTGATGTAAAAACTCAAAGTTCTACATTACCTTCATGAATATAAACCCTATGAGTTAAAACCTATAGGGTTTTCTATTTTCTAGATCATCAATATTTACCTGTTCTTCTCAATATTAGTATTTACCAAGTACGTCATTGTCACCCTTCAACCCTATAGGATATTAAGGCTATCTTACATAACCTAAACAGACACATGACAGCGAATCTTTTAACTACTCCCGAGAAACAAGAAATTCACGTAATCAGCTTTTCTGGTGGCAAAACGTCGGCTTATTTAGTTTATCTAATGGAGGAAAAAAGAAAACTATATGGTTGGATAGTGCACTACATCTACATGGATACCGCGGCTGAGCATCCGGCGACTTATGATTTCATTCGTAATATCGTAAAACACTGGGGCATAAAACTGACTTGCATACGGGTTAAAGTTAATCCAACTATGAATATAGGGGTCTCCTATGAAATTATTAACATTGACGATTTAAAGCAGGATTTAAAGCCTTGGAAAGACATGGTTGCCAAATATGGGGTACCAACGGTAAACACACCTTTTTGCACATCTAGACTTAAACAGGAACCCCATGACAAATATTGTGACGAACAATTTGGGAGAGGTAATTATACAACTTGGTTAGGTATTCGCGCTGATGAACCAAACCGATTAACCCATTATAGTGCGATTATTGATATGTTTGATGTAAAAAAGGAAATGCTACGACCAATTCGTTACCTAGCTGAAATAAGCCAAAAAGGTAAGAAACAAATCAATGATTGGTGGTTGACGCAACCTTTTAATTTAGAACTAGAACCTCATATGGGTAATTGTGTGTACTGCGTTAAAAAAGTAGAACCCAAGCTCATTGCGGCAGCAAAACAGGAGCCTGCAATGGCACTGGAGTTCAATGCTATGCTCAATGAACCAACAGTAAGAAGAAAGAAAACCGACAAATACGCGCATGGCGTAATTTATCGAGGCATGCTATCGATGGATAAAGTGATTAGATTAGCTAAAGTGATCCCCCAAGAAAACCTTGATGATAAAATGGCCGAATTTTCTTATGCAGAAGAAGATGAACCAAGCTTTTGTTCTGAATCTTGTGAGATATTTTCAAATATATCTCCTGATGCGGGAACAGTAAACACTGAAGAGCAGCTTGCACTATTTGTCTAGCAAGTTTGAAGAACGAATAAATCGCCACTGTCTAAAATGCGGAAAGTGGCCTTTATATTATGGCCACCGGTTGCATTAGTTAACTAGGCACTTTGATTAACACCAACAAAATTCCGCAAACATATCTTGTATTAGGATAAGCCGTAAAAAAATTAATGAGGTAACACCATGAAAGCACCAAGTAAAATTAATATCAATATAACTATTGCTGCCATTGGTGTGGGCGATATAGCTGAATTTACCCGGTCTTACACAATGCAGGAGCACTTTGATGAGGTTTATCTGAAAGATGGTAAAGCTTATGCACTAGAAAAGTTTAACCTAAGGGGCGATAAAGTTGTCGTACAAGATTGGCCGGTAATAGATGATGTGTTAAAAATAGAAATTTCCAATTCCGTCGGTATCCAGGATAAAACTTTAGGGAATATGGCTATGCCTAAAGTCCACAACCCAATGCATAGTTGCTTTAAAGC
>JAUBNZ010000116.1:0-24795 GCA_032355485.1 Bonnemaisonia californica
GGATAGCTATTAGCTAATCCCTTAAATACTATTATACATCCCTTTGCTTACACTACTAAATAAATACATAAATTAGGCCAATAGTACCGCCCTGGGTGGTGTGGCTACGCAATCTGTATAAGTGGCTTAAAGAGAGCTGTACGCACCACCCCCACCGCCGCCCTGTAAGGGGTGGCAGGTGGTTGGCTATGCGGACCACCCCGCGAGGGGTCCGCCGCCGGTACTGTAACGGGCGCCACCGACGATGGTGGTCGCTCATTGGCATTTGTGGCAAATTAGGTTATGGGAGCTCAGGTCCGGTTGCACTGGCCCCTGGGGCACTAATGTGCCCCTCTGGGCTCAGAACTGTAAGCCAAACTGGATCCACGCGCACACGTGTACCCAACGGGGTACACGTGGGCACGTGGGAATCCGGAATCCGGAATTCCGGACCGATCTGGCCTGTAAGTCCCCGATCCGGGCACGCGTGCACTGTAAGGTGCACGTGTGTCCGCAGAAAAAGTAAATAATATAGCGCCCGTTCAGAAACTTCCTGTACGGAGCAGGCACGTAACTGTCGAGTCGTACCCTGCGCCGTGCGCCTCTGAGGTTACCACGGCGCGGGGCCCAGTAGTCCCAGCCCCATATGGCTGGGTACTACACATTGATCCGCATGGAAACCAATTTCCTTTTGCCATTACCCCGCTCGGCCGACGTTTTTGTCCAGATTTCCAGCTTCCTACGAACAAGACTAACGTTCCCCTGATATCCTATATATTATGACACGTCAAGTTTTTGCAACGAAGCGAAAAGTTGATATCGCACTCGGCAATTTACAAGACGTACTCCATCGGATTGGATCTAAACAGCTTTCTATCCGGGAAGCATCTAAATACCTCAACTGGGCATCTGGTACTCCTAAATTCTCAACGTCATCGTTACAGAGATGGGTCATCAACCGGCCCCTGTTGTAGGTAAGACAACATCTGGATACTTTCTTCAATCAGCAGGCCACGAACCGTCAAATACCTTAACGAAAGGATAATAAGTGGAATTTATCAATACTAGAATGAGAATTCTAGACAAGAAGACATTATTGGATGTCGAAGATGTACAAATTCTTGCCTTGAAGTTTGAGGAAGCCGTTTTAAATAAAACAGGCAATAATGGAAATCGCAGACAGTTGGAGGTTAGCACTTTTTCAAGAAAATTGGAGGTAGTTTTTTTGATACGCCACAACGGAGTACTCTCTAGATACGTCGCTCACCCTGCTGACCATATTCGAGTTATGGCGTTTAACACCGCGACTATAATGTCATTTTTTGCACAAGTGCAAACTAACATACGAAAGTACCGCGTTCGCTACAGCTGCCAAATTTTTATCTTGGACGAGACTGGTTTTACGCCCGGCCGTGATTTGAATGGAAAGACATCTCACAGGGTAATAACAGCGTACCGTAAAAGATCTGTTCTCTCCAGTGTCTGTTTCTGATACCCACATCGAGTATCATTTTAAGTATGTGTGAATGCTGCAGGATGTTCTTTTCTACCTGCACCAATATTCAGGGGAAAGAGGGAGCCGCATCTTAATATGAATATCAGCTCTATCAGATTTATTGAACTAATGCCGACTGGGTGGCGAGCGTTCTGGAGAAATGAGATAGCCAGTGTTGAATCTTTAATTTTTCTGAGATGGGAAACACAATTTGTACAAGTTGCAAGGGATAAGTATCCCTGTGATGAGTGGCTGACACTTTTTTATGATGCATGCCGGGCTCACATCACATCTGATGTTATCGATGTATTTCTAATTAACAAGATTGCGGTTATTGCCTTACCAGCGCATACGAGTGACCGTACTCAGCCTTTGGATGTCTCATTATTTGGCTCTATGAAGCATTATTCCAATAAGCCGATTACCGAGAAACTGAAGGAATCATTTGAGCCTAACTGCTGCTTCGATAGACTCAATGGAATTGATGTCTGAAATCAATTTTAAGAGGACACGAGTTGGCTATTAAGTTGGAAAATATATCCAGTGGTTTCAAGAAGTTAGGTCTTTGGCTGTTGGAAAGTTCATAAATAATTGGAGGCGGGATTAGGCGTGGATACATTGACGATTCAACTGTGAAAGGAACTGAATTCAAGCTGTAGAAGGACAATCTGGTTTTAGAATTCAAGCTATTTGGCATGGAGGAAGCTCTTATCAGACGCGGATATGTTAATACTACTAATGGAATCGAGCTAACGCGAAAGGATGCATTGGGGGTTATAAAGATTTTAGAGCAAGATAGGATAGAAAAAGATTCTCGGAAGGAAAGGACTGAAGACTACAAGATGGCAGAACGGCGTGCAGTTCAAGAAAAGAAGCGGATGTTTTCAGGACGCTTACAGTATTCAAAGGCATTAGACCGGCAATTATAGTATGGTCTCCCTCCACGCTTGCCAAGTTCTCTTAAGGAGAGGTGCTACCAAATACGGCAAAGACTGACAGAGAAGCGGAGAGGTACTTATACACCCCAAACCTGATACACGCCGAAATTTAAGACTTAGGGGTAATTTCTTTTCAGTACATAAATCACCATACGGTCCGTCGCATAGGATTTGCAATACTGGGTCTTCGCATAATCGACACCTTCATAAATACTTCTCTCGATTGCGATGAAGGACGTAATTTCGGGACACTAAAAGCGGTTGCAAACGGCATTAAATTATCTTAAACGGTGCCACGGAAAAGGACGGCAGTAAATGACGCAATTTACAGAACAATGGGAGCTTTCCCCGGCGATAGTGACTACAATTTCAGCTCCATTAAATTTTTTTTGTGTCCTGAGCTGTGAGGTTCGCCATCGAGATTCCCTCAGATGGTGACCGCTAACATGTTAGAAGGCCAGGGGGAGAGATGATGTTTTCTTTCTAAAAACTACTTTCTAAGCTGTATGTCGGGCCTCACCAGATTGTTTCAATAATGTTTGAGAATTAAGGTGTCCCGGAAGTATGGCCACAAGTGTTAAAGTCTAACTACCATAAGAAGAGAATTCAGAAAAGTTGAAATTTAGCCCGAATCTTAATTGTAAATAATTATAAAACAGTCTCTAAATTAGTTTTAACCCCACATACTACCGCCTGCGAAATTTGGGTCAATATCAAGTGCATAGACCTCACCAGGGGAGAGGTGGCTTCTCGAAGGCATGTCATCGTCACTGTACTCTACCGCATCTCCAATCATCCTATCAGAATCCTGTGACTCATCATAATTCGCTCCAAAAGCATCAATAAAATATGATGCCTGCCTTTACTTTTCTTCTTCTGCCACGGCATGGGCGACGCATCGCTGGAAGGTGGCCTGTGAAAAATTTCAATTTCAGAATTTGCTATATCCTCTTTCTCGGATAAACAAAAGTTGAGATTTTTCCTTCCAACCGCACCCTTCTCAATACCCCACACCATTTCTATCGGGTTCAGCTCAGGATGAGCAACTGCCAGATATAATATCTTGATTTTAAAACCAACGGTCTGGAACTGATCTGCAAGCTCCTGAGCCTGGTATTTGAAGCCAGGGTGAACGATTCGAGCTTCAGCCAATAGCTGAGGCTTTTTCTTGGTATTTTCCCGTAATATTGGCCATTCTTCGTCACGGGGCCCATCCCATCTTTTGATTGCTTTTATGATATTCGCTTTGTTCCTTGCGGCTGTCGGCCGTCTTGTATGATAAGTTAGCATTGTATGATATGTGGCCCGGTCAAGTACCCGAATAGAACTTTGGCCAATAGTACGGATTTTCGGAAACACACTCTCCTCCAACCATTTCAAGAACAACTCTCCATTCATCTCGCTATGATAACCCGGGTCTGCTCTTTTCCTTCCTGTAAACATTAAAAAGCAGCCATCCAATAAGGTATTCTCCGAAGATCCTACGTGGAACAGTATCGAACAATCAACACTTCTTGAAGGCATACAGTAGTCCAAGTCAGCAGCAGAACGTATCACTGCTGGCTGCCACATCATATTTTCTATATATTTTAGTATATCCATGTTTCATCCTGCCAATAAATAGCGTAGCATTTTCTTCAGTATTGGTCAATCCACTCCAGATAGTTTTCACGCATCAGCACTATATCATCCCTTTCCCTCTTGTAAGCGTAATGATTTGGACGTTTTCGATATGAGAAACCATTCATTTGCATGAATTTGCGTAGTGTCTCGACTGACCAATCTAATAAAAGCTTCTGGGCCAATCCTTCAAAACTATCAAAATTTCGGAGTGTCAAACGCTCATGCATAGTTGCTAATGATGGAATTTGTTTATCATTCATTATCATATCACGCATGAGGATTCTTATGATTGGAGCAAAACACAGAGGTACATATGATGGGCGATGGCGAGGGATATCAATAGGTACGAATGGATACTTGTCAACATCTTCTTGGGTCTTCATTCGGCATACAGTATTATGAGGTACACCAGTAGCCACACAACTTCCTTCAAATACCCTTTGTTGGCCAAACTTAATTTCCCCTTCCTTTTCCTCAGTGAAATATCTCCTAACATCTATTGCAATATCGGTCTCATACGAGACTACGTGTACACGTAAGTGTCAAGTGGTAACCGTCGCCGCTGCCGCAGATCGAGATCACACAGGGCTAAATCCTGGTTACTCACCGAATATTTAAGGAGCAGTAGCAAAGTAAGAATGACGGTCTAGAGGTGACCAATCGATTTAAACCCCACTTTGTTTCATGGTAGCATCGCCACTGAGTTGGAACTCGATCTTTCTCCCCAATACTTCACAGTTACTCCTACACGGAGGCGCCGATCGCAATGGATCTATCTGATTCTACAAATGTGCTCAAGCTTCCGCCGCTAGGCAAGCCGACGAACTACATCCACTGGAAACGTCTCCTCAAGGCATTCCTCCGTCGAGATGATCCTCACCTGTTGGGTCTCTCGGACAAACCTGAAGACCCCAGCGAATAACGCATGAACAGTTGGCTGAAAAAGTCTACGAAAGCCAAGTGGAACATCAACCTCAACCTTGGCAAGAACGCCCTGTCTCAAACCCGCAAGATTATCGACGATGACGGCAAGACCGCCAAAGATCTGTGGGAGGACCTCGAACGGATCTACACAACAACGTCTGCACAAGCAATTCAGAATCTCCACCAACAGCTTGATGCTTTGGTCTTCGACGAGAACAAAGATTGAAACGACCATGTCGCCACTTTCTTGAACCTCTGCGGGGATCTTGCCACATATGACGAAGAACTCTCGGACAAAGAAAAGGTCTCCAATCTAATCCGATCGCTCCCGCATGAGAATTGGCCAGGCGATCCAACCCTCATAATCTGCAGAACAAGACACCTGTCGCTCCAAGCATTCCGCAAGCTCCTCACGTACACCATTACCAGAGAGGTTACCGCGGCAGAGGTGGACGAGGACGTGGCCGGGGGTCAAGAAGCAGAGGACGTGGTCGCGGTGGGTCTTGCACACGCGATCGCACGTGTCACTACTGTGGACTACCCGGCTATTTCATCAGTATTTGCCGATCCAGGATCGAAGATAAACGAAGTGGCCGCATCCGCAAGCCGAACCGCGGAGGACACTGTGGTGGACATGGAAGAACTTTCGGGTATTCCGAACCTCCGATACGTTTGGGTTCGTATCAAGCTCCAGGCTCATAAGGCTACCCCTCCGCTCCTTGGGAGAAAATCCCTCAGGCGGATATGCCCCGCAGGTATCCAGAAGAGAACCACCCGTCTACTCATTACGACCACTTGCCAGATACAGAAGGTCCAGGGTTTGATCACCCGCAAGGTAGATACCGGGCTCACACGGCCAAAACAAAATTCAAGAGCAAGCTGGAAAAGGTTGGAGAAGACAAGACATCTTCGGCACTAATAGACTCAGGTGCAACTCACAACTTCTTTCACGACCGATCCAGATTCCTTACGTACGAGAAGATGGCTGATGAGACAGTTGAAGATGCTTTTGCCACGACAACTTGCTAGCCAAAGGTTTGGTCTTGGTCCCCATCAATGGTGGCATGCAATTCGTGGCATACCATGCACCCAGCTTCACGTTGAACATCTTAGCAGTATGTGTTCTCTCCAAACACTTCGAAATTCTGTTCTCCGCAACCTTCAAGGAGAACACGAAGGCTTTTTTCTTGTTGAACCAAACCAACCACACCGTAGTTGTTGAAACTCCATGCACGGACGGCCTGTACTCGATCAAACTCGATATTGCAGCAACAGAAGGCAAGAAGCGGCTATTTTCAGTGCGTAAGGGCGCTCCGTCTCCGCAGGAGTGGCACAATAAGACCGAGCATACAGGTGCGCAGCGGTACATTCAACTTTCAAGAATGTTCTCGGACGTGCCTACATTTCAGCTCTCTGAGATGAACAACCTCGATTGTGTCCCGTGCCTCACAGGCAAGTCGAAGAAGGCGCCGACAAGGTCCGTGTTGGTCCGGACCCAGCACCCGCTCGATGAAATCCACTTATTCATATCCGGTCCGTTCACACCGTCGCTCGGTGGTGAAACATATACAGTTCACTTCATCGACTCAGACAAATCAAAGGCTGACCTGAAGCTTCTCGATTCCAGGATTGAACTCGGCACTGCGCTCATCAACTATAAAACGTACGTCGAAAACCATTTCTCGCTCCCTGGGCATAGGGTCAAGTCGTTTCGCCTCGATCAAGCCAGAGAAAACCTCGCTCGTTTGGTTACGCAATTTTGCGCGGAGAACGGAATAAGGATCAACCCATCCCCGCCGTATGCGCCGGAGAGCAACGGAACTGCTGAACGAATCGTGCAAGAACATTGGACTCGAGCACGTATGTCGCTGTTCGCAAGCAAGTTTCCAAATGAGCTGTGGGGCGAGGCTCTGCATCACGCCAACTGGTTGCGTAACCGTCTTCCATCCCGCATAATTTAAGGCGAACTTCCCATCCTGCGTTGCAATCCCACGACGAAGATTGACTTTGGGTCGCTGATGTCATTCGAGCAACCAGGCTTCGCATTCAAATATCTCTCGAAGACCGAAGCGAAGAAGAAACTCAAGCCGCGCTCCGAATTCGCTCATTTCGTCGGGATGCACAGCGACGCAAGGCTGATTCGAGTATTCGTTCCAGAGAAGGTGGTCAAGATCATTAGGCGCTCGGACTTCAAGACGTTGAACCGCGATAAGCTTCCAAGCATATCGTCTTTGCTAGAAAGACTCTAGCGCCAACACTCAATTTAGGTAGAAGAAAACGACGCCAAAGGAGAAGCAGAAGTACACTTGATTATTTGCTTGACAGCACGTCATGAGGCCAACCCACAGTTGTCTCTCCCATTGACGAGCATAGAGAGCTTTGATACTCCTCGCTCCTTCTCCGAAGCGTGCAGGTCTGACGATTGGGCCGCAGCGATCGAGAGGGAATACGAAGCTCTGATCAACCGCAAGACTTGACATTATGTCTCGCGCACGCCAAACATGAACGTGCTCAAGTTCAAGTGGGTCTTCAAACGTAAGGTCAACGATTCCGAGAACAAGAAGTCCTTTGAAAGGCCCGCTGTGTTGCCCGCGGTGATCTTCAAGAGCCGTCCGTTGAATTCCATCCGGACACACAGTATGCTCCAGTCGCAACGCATGAAAACCTTCGGCTTATTCTCGCCTGTGCCGCAAGTAACGATCTCCTCCTCGAAGGGGGAGACATAAAGAATGCGTACTTGTACGGCGACATCGACTTCACCGTTTACATGGAGCAGCCGACCGACTAAAACGCAGCGGCAAGCTATGCCAGGACAGGTTTGCGCTCTTAAAAAGTCCATGTACGGAGTGAAACAAGCAGGAAACATATGGGGTTCGTTCCTGCACAACGACTTGATCTGCTTCGGATTCCGCGTGTCACGTTTCGACGCTCGCATGTACTTCCTTACACTTCCCGACGGACAATACATTATCATTTCCATCGTCGTTGATGATATGAAGTTCGTCGCAAACAGCCGCCACTTGTTGGAAGATATCAAAGCCAAACTCCGAGCCAAGTTCGACGTCAATTTGTTCGGAGAACTGAAGTCATTCATCGGTTGGAACATCTCTCGTACACCGCGTGGAATCAAGGTTGACCAGAGGCAGTACGCTCTCACCCTTCTGCGCAAGTACGGAATGGAACAATCAAATCCTTTTCACACACCTCTCCCAACCAACGCCGATCTCCTCCCTGCGTCCGAACACGAGGCACTGTTTTCAAAGAATGAACATGAGATGTACAGAGCGATTTTTGGAGGTGTCCTCTATCTCGCAGTTTTCACGAGGCCGGACTTATCGTTCCCCATCTCCGTACTTGCTCGCCAGTTTCATGCACCCACAGCCAAGCACATGACTCATCTCAAACGAGTGCTGCGGTACATCTTTTGCACCACTGATTACGGGATACAATATCCCCGACGTGGGCCCCTCGCTCCAGACTCGATTGGAGCTGCCGTAGATGCTGATTGGGGCGGTGACCACGAGACAAGAGGCAGTACCACAGGATATTTCATCAGCATCCACTGGTCTCCAATCTTGTGGCGTAGCAAGCACCAGACCATCATCGCGCTCTCTTCGGCTGAATCGGAGTATGTGGCGTTTTCCACGTGTGCTAAGGATGTAAGTTGGATCCCCAAGCTCCTTTGGGAGGTGTGCGATGAAGTAACATACGAAGGCAGGAGCTTTGCAGCAACGAAGATCGAGATTTACAGCACAGCAGCCATGTCTTTTGCTATGAACGCAACGGTGTCCGCCAAGAATAAGCACATCGACTTGAAGGTCCACCATGTGAAAGAACTGTTGGGTTCCGGTACCATAGAGTTGTTCCATGTTCCCTCTGCAGAGCAACCTGCAGATAAATTGACCAAGGTTATGAACCCGCGAACACTGAGCGCTATGGTCCGACTGTGCAAGTTGCAAGTTGAATAATGACGCTGCCGCAGAAACGTAAATTGTTTGATTGATTGTTGAAATGAAGCCGCAGCAGCAGAGCGCGTAGCCAATGGCCCGACACAAATTATTCGTGAAGCAGCAGTAGTTGAGGCTTGAAGCCCGAAGCAGTAACAGGTGATATCCCTGGATGCATGTGAGGGAGGTGCAGCAGTTGAGGAAGCCCCAAAAAGTGAAGCCGCAGAGCAGGACCTAAAAATGTGAAGTGCTGTTCACAGGCAGGTCAAGCTTAGAAAAGCATAAGTAGACAATCCCCGGAGTCTCGGGAGTGCAACGCACTTCTCGTATAGCGTTGAAATGGTCCGACGGCGAAAGGAAAAAGAGAAGCACTTCGGTGTTGCGTGTTTGCAGAAGACGGGGAAGACGAGATAGTCGGTCATGTGCCACTCGCCAAACGAAAACCGTAAATATATGCAGAAGCAGAAATGATGAATTTCCACTGGGCAGAAATCACCCGTGAATGAAATTGCGACAGGTGGCAAAAATCCGGGGGTACTCCCCGGCGAAGGGGCGGCCGGCCCCGGCGTCGAACCGTAGACCTCCCAGAGCGACTTCTCAGAAGATTTCGTCAATGAAACACGGGATCTCTAAACCTTTATACCAGACTTGTCACTTCCGAGGGGGCGTGTTGCAATATCAGTCTCATACGAGACTACGTGTACACGTAAGTGTCAAGTGGTAACCGTCGCCGCTGCAGCAGGTCGAGATCACACAGGGCTAAATCCTGGTGACTCACCGGATATTTAAGGAGCTGTAGCAAAGTAAGAATGACGGTCTAGAGGTGACCCATCGATTAAAACCTCAGTTTGTTTCAACATGGAAGATGAGCTGAGCTACAGGCCGCGTTATGACAGAATATCGCACTGTACGCTTTCCAAGCTCCGTGCGAGAAGGCCCGGCAGATGAAGGGGAATGCGGAGTAGGTTCTTTGGGGATGGCCGGAGGTTGCTGTAAAGGGATGGAGGGTGGAATGGATGAGGGTGGGTTTGAAGCGCCTCCAGTAGGCGACAGATACGGTGAGTTTAATTTGGGGGCCATAATGTACGGTGGAAGGTGTGTTGGAGTGTCTGAAGTCTTGTTGGTAGGGTAGGGAACAGATGCCCCAAGTGATTTAAGTAGAGGAAAGATGTCCGGAAAATTATTACACTGTAGAGCTGTAAAATTTAAATATGATGCTTTAATGAATATATCTGGCTTGTGAAAATGTAATAATGCCAAGATCCAATTTTTGTATAACTTGAAACATTTTTCTTTAGACTAGCGTCACTTTTTACAGGAATACATAACTTCTGGGTGGCAAATTAAATTAAAGGAGAGTGGCAACTCCTAATTTATCTACGCTATCAATTCTCGTTATACTCATTTTTCTTCCTTTTTAGGAGTGTCGTGGAATTTTTTATCTCCTAAGCTATGAAATTTATCACAAATATTTTACATCACCACTGTATACTGTACCAGATGTCCCGGAAAACTATGATAACTTTTCTCACGTTAGAATAATGTATGATATCTGGTTTTCATATTTTCTCTCAGTACGCACCCCCGCATCTCAATCCGCTCCATGCAAAATTCTAAGACTGTCCGTTCGACCATTTTTGCCAAGAAAATGGCTCCTTCCTCGTCAAGTAGAATAAAAGAACCTTAAAGAGCATCAATGTTTGATCTCAGAGTATAAACATAAATGCCAGAGCAGCCTCGATCAATAGAGAAAAAGATCGAAAAGATCGGATAATTAATTAATTATTTTAATTGCATTTCCTGAATTATCACCTTATTGTTGTTAGACTTTAGTACGTTGCAGCGTACAATCCTGTGCGCTTAGTGTACAGTTAGTAGCGTACTGTACGGCCCATTCGTCAACAGGCAAGAATCGCTCCCTTGGGCCAGGTGATAACGTACACATTTCGACCCAAACCAACAATTTGGGGGTGAAATCCCTAAACTTTTAGGTTTTGTCAATGCGGTGGAGATGGTTTTCCCCAAAACGTACGTACGTTGGTTCAAAATAGGAAATCCTGGGTTTCGGGGGTGCGCGGTAGAGATGCTCTAACCAAATTAGTAACTACCCCCCTTTTTCCCTCTGTTTAGGACAAGTCTAGCAGCGCAGCAAAATAACACGGCCCTCAACCTGATACTGCACCCGTCAGCCATGCCACAACCCCCACTTCAACAGATCCACGATCCAGAGATCTGCACCGTAGACCCAATCTTACTAACAGTTTCATGCTCTCATTCGATCGCCTTTTACTCTGATGCCTTCATTGCTGCACAATATGCCCGACGCATCTATGGATACCGGATTATTACCAGCCTGGGCCCGCATATGGTACGCCTTCAACCTTCTCATATGTCCAGGGGACTGGCTTTTCATAATGCTTCGACCGCGATCCGCTGATGGCGGAGATCTGGCCTGGCTCTTCCGCATGTTTAATTACTATTGCAAACTGGACAGCCTATTCTGTGATCACGCGAATACCATAGTGTATCACCTCTACGTCCTCGGTGTCATTGACATTCTTCTCAGTGTCTATCTCTTGCTAGCATTTCACGCCAATGCTTGCAAACCATTTTTCGCTTTTCTTGCTACTTGGCATGGCGTTTTCGTTGCTACCAAAACTATCGTGTACGTACTATACTCACAACAGTTTATCGTTCCTTCTGCACGCATTCCCGTTACAATCATGAACAGCATGTGGATCTTCTTCCCGCTCCTCATTTCCTGGCAAGCTTCAAATCGCATAATTCGATTTATCGAGGGGCCCAAACTAGTAAAACAGCAATAGTGAATGTCATTTGTTAGATTGGAGTCTTGTCTACCGTTTCAGCCCATCTGCTGTATTTAGATATCGCAAAGTACTACACTTTCTAGTGTGTTAATATGTATAGCTTGTTAAGCAGGTCATTCGTAGTAGCGTCACCATAAAGGCTGCTAATCGACAGTGACTGACGGGAAAAATGGGACTTGTCCCGTTTCTTCGCTGTTTGTATGACTGCGCTGTTCAAGTTTGCAAATTATCCTCCGCAGTAGACAGATTTGATGATCGGCGGTAACCCTTGACAGCTCTCGGGAATTTGGCACCATGCCTACTCACAAAAATATATCACGAAGGGGAAACGGTCTTCTAGTCAGTCTCAACAAGACGAAAGCAATTGCACAAATCATGATCCTAGGAATACGTACCGTCTTCTCATCTCATCCTTCAAAGCTTCATCCTGCCCAAACGAATGCATGCATGCATCTACAGCCTTACTGAAAGCGCGGCAGTGCCATACGACAGAGAGTACCTTGCCCTCGGCGCACTGAGCAAAAGCACGTACGTTTTCGCTGCAGCCTCTCAAGGCGACATCCTTCAGTTCCCGCATAACACGATTTTCGGCCTTACTCTTCAGAATGGGCACAGGATCTGTCTTTGAGCGTGAATTTAGCAGGTCCTGATACTGCTCAGCAGTAACAGGGAGCTTCTTTTCTCCGTGAGACATTTGTGCCAGGCTGAGCACGTGATGCCTTCAGGATGCGTAAATTCGATCACAACGTAGCGGATCTGCGCGGTAAGGATTGCCCAATACGCTATTGCCTCTTAAGCTTGGGTACGAATTTGCACTGTGGCTGGGCTGGCACGCTGTTGACTTGATGAAAGTGCCAAGGGTAGCCAACGAGCTGCGATGAGGGTCGGCAACTGGCTGTCATGAGGCGTACCCTTCAAGGGTACACCTGCATATGTGTTGTATGTGTTGTATGTTAGATATGATGTAAATAACGTACTGCATTTAAACATCCTCTGTTGAGGATGAAAATAAGAATGAATCATAGACACAACGTTTTGGCAGAGTATACGGACCAAGGATATTACACGTGTGCTTGATCACATTGCAACTACCAAAGGGTACTGCACAGTATACTGAAGTACAGTGTCTCGTGTGAATGTAACAGCATGACGTGTACAGTTGCGGTTTTAGGCATGGGGGTACACCGTTCGCACAAAGTTTGCTAAAGAACTCAGCAGCTGTATCCACTGTGAAAAGAATGATGTACCCGACGGTATCGCAGAGATCTAACCATATGCTCGATCCATAAAGGAGCCACCATACGCTGTTCCCTGGTGCATCACAACGTGCATTCCCTGGCAAGGACTCGCTGTCGCCTTCATGCTTATTCGCATCGGCAAGCAGCTGGGCCTCATCATATTAATCAACTGCTTGCAGCTTGCATATTATCTTCAACAGGTTTTCCTGCACAGAGAATGGAAAACTCGATGTTCTGTTCTACACGAACCCACACGCGTGCTTCCAAATCAGTTTCTACCCGCCATCCTTGCACTTCGGGCACGCCCGACAGCCTCTTCACCTTCCATGTCGTCCCGTGGTAGTAACGGGACACCGAGTTGAACGGCAGCTTCTCGCATAAGTTGCGCCTCCTCCACAAGTACTCCTTCGAATATCATCACACTTTGCGGAATGTTTCTTTTCGCCACAGCTTCTGACAGTATATCATCCAGCCACAGTTCCTCGATACGGTCAACGTACTGCAGTTTTGACCAGAAATTAGCGCCTAGCACTGCTCGCAAACCAAGGAACAGCAAGCGAACAGCGACTGTAGGGTGAATGACTGCCAACGATGCAATATTCTTCTTGTGCGCTCTTGACACTCTGGCACGTAGCCCGATCAACCACCAGCCGAACCAAAGCGGTGGGGAGAATCCAGAGTGAATATAGATCACGCGATATGAATGCGCTGAGATCTGAGATTCGAGAATAAGGGCGAAAACGGACGTGAGATATGCATATACATAGTGTTACGTCAGAGGACACTACTTCACATGCAATGAGTCGATTATCACGGGAGTGCCCCGGATCCAACATACCTCTTCAGTTTCACGTAGGAATAAAAGAAAAGCCTTCTCCCAGCAGTCAGAAATTTGTCCCGTGGAAATCAAGGAAGGAGTCAACATGACTACATTGTTCCCATCCGCATCTTCCGCCAATGAACCATCTTCATTTCTTACAATGAAGACACTTTTGCTTTCTTCTACCATCAATAAATCCTCTGTTCTTGCCCGTCTAATATTAGCCTCATACACAAGGTCTGAGTTGGTCTCACTCGAAGTCATGTGCTCTTGCACTGCCGGTAAACACTGATCCTGTCTCTCAAATGTGGGCGGTTTGTCCTGCACAGTAAGCCAAATTTACGGGAGACCAGGCGAGAAAAATATCTTCTGCTGGCTTTCTTTGAACCGATTCACCTGGGTGGCTTTCTGTGAGAAGGATCACCTAATGCAATCTTGGTTCAACCGTTGTTCGGTTGTCATGCAAATTCGATAAACTTCTTTCGGCGTAAAGCACTGGTGCGCACTCTCATTTGCTACTATTCTAATTACACCACTACGCAGCGCTTGATGGACAACTTCCACCATGAAGTGTAGATAGATTACCCCATTTGGCAGAAGCTGTGCTTTTGGCAACCACTGATGATGGTTTTCTCATCGGCTGTACACGTGGACATAGGGTTTTGATTATGTTTCTTCCGGTTTTCTGGCCTTGAACAGTGAATCCAAAATTCTTAGGACTACAGTAGTCCAGTTGATCTAATACATATTACACAACTCTGAAAGTAATGCATAGACTTTGCCGATGAGGACGTCAGGAGGACAAGCGTTTGTGACGCCAGGAGCATGTCTACGTAGCCAGCGCAACTCTTCAAATCCTTTAATAACCCTCTCGGCTGTACCCACCGCAATCGCAGGCTGTCACAGATTCGCAAAGAGGGCCAGCTTGTTTTCACAGTGGAAAATGCAGCGAAACTACTCGCCCGAGGATGCATCGCATCCAGGAAGCACTCAATCTACTTTGTTTCAACTTGACGTTCGACAGTGGGCTTCATCCAACGGGGTGGACAATTCTACAACACACGTCTCGGAGCCAGTTGAGATAACGAGTTTCTCTAGGGATACGAATCGAGCAATCAAATTTGGAAGTAGAGAACAACTATGTACATTTGCAGAGCCTACGCTCAATGTTAATCTTGGTGACGGTTTTGAGACTTACCGCCCAAAATCTGAGGAGTCTGCTGGTGTGGAGCCAGTTCTGGAAGCGTTGCAGAACTGTGGCTTTGACATCGACCAACAGGCCGATGTAGTCACATTTCGGAACAATCTCAACAAGATTGCAGGCACCCCGTACAACTATCGCGACAGCTGGGAATTTGATTGTGCTCAAATTGGAAGTACCGTGTTTATGGATATTCGCAAGATAGACAGCAACAGGCCAGAGGACGATCGACAGAGGCTCTTCATGTACTACGGCTACCGATTCGAAGCGTTATGTACTGGTCTCGCCGATGAGCCCGTCGATGCCAACAGTGAGTTCTGCAGTGTAGTGCGACTCCGGCTGGCAAACCATCGTGTAATAATTTCTTGCGAGATTGATTGTGCCACGCAGAATTCGTCTGGCAGCAGCAATCCTCTCCTAGGATACGTCGAACTGAAGACCATGAAGGCCATCGAGAGTGATAGAGAGTTGGACAATATGTACAGGCATCGTTTTTTGAAGTATTGGATACAATCCTATTTGGCCGGCGTCCGTCGGATCGCAATTGGAATACGCAATTACAACGGTGATTTGCTAGATGTTAAGCACGTTGATACACACGCAATACCAAGGGAAGTGAGTGACCACTTTGACAGGAGGCGAATGAAGTTCAAGTGGAATCCATTCGTCTGTATCAACTTTCTTGACTGCGTGCTTGCGTTCATCCGACGAGCTTGTGCCGAGCATTCTGGTTCGACTGTTAGGGTTCGATACGATTCTAAGAGCGGCAGGTTATCCGGAGTTGTTGTGGCACCACCAAATAAGGGACTTACAGCAAGACTTGCGCCTCTATTCAAGGCATAGCGAAATAATGAAAGATGTGAACGTTTCATCGTCTCATGCCGAGTATGAAAATAGATCCCAAAGTGGTTGTCTACACGGTTCTTTGCAGTTTAACGCGATTGCCCGAGAGCATCTTGCGTACGTGAAAGATCTGAGCGAAGGCAGCAGCCATTACAGCAATAAATTGCAGGACGACGAGCATTCGAACGACTGATGAAGAGGTCTTGAGCGCATCGACGGATGCGACAGAAGAGTCAGCGTAAATGTGGGCGGCCATAAGAATCTCTTGGGCGACATGAAGAATATGCTGACAAAGTTGCTCTACAGAGAAAGCCTGTAAGTGTGATGCGACATGGCCGTCAAGTATACGGGCATCTGTGACCAGAAAGTGGAAATGGGTGATTGTGGGTGTACGGCGCATGTGATCTGTTGAGATACAAATCTGATAGGCGCCTGTAGATTCTGCGATGAAGGTATGCTTACCTTCTAGAACGGAGCGCTTTCGGTGTATCTCAGTGTCAGTTGGGTCCGATATGAAGACGTTTATTGTTTCTCGTGCCGCAAAGTTGATTGAAACGTGGGATGATTCGTGAATTTCGCGGAAAAAGCAAGTCTCGAGGCCTGCAGGAATTTGGACTCCGAAGGCATTGCTATAGTCAATGTTGTTGAGAAGCAACAACGCAAGAAGGTTGGCGAATGGCGAAATAAAATTGTTTCGCTTGCCCATCTTGAACCGAAATGGATGTCACGGTAGAGTATAGACCGCGCAGAGTGGACACATGTGAGAGAACAAGATAATCGTTTGAAGCTGACGAGAACCTTACCTCTGTATTTGAGAACGCACGAGTCGTGAAGGAAGGAAAATGCTCACTATGGTTTCAGCACAGGCGAACGACTTGGCTCTCTTCCCAATTAATGCTCGTGAGTACGCGCCAGTACAGTGCGCGCAATATTCATAAAGCACCCGGTTTTTTTTCAAGTTAAGGGCGTTGCCGTTGGGGGGCATACAGGTACTGTATACCGTTGGAAAGGGAATTAAAAACCATATAAAACACTACCATTCCTTTTCTTATTACAAGTAACGTTAAAGAGTTATGATGAAAAACTTGATTCACAGGTGCGCATTAATCATAAAGCAGGTAAACATTTGGCGCCAACTTAGACTCTAGATGGCGGGAAAAGGAATTAATCGGTTACAGAAAACTTCAAATGCTTCTCTGGATAGAAAGCAAGGAGTTAACAGAGCCTACAATCCTCCAGTATGCCTCTCGGAACCAAACTCACAGAATCAGAGCAAGGGGCAATTTTGGCCCTTTCAGGTGCTGGATTTTCTCAGGCAAAGATTGCTAGAGACACTCATCGCAGCCGCGCGGTTATACAGAACTTCCTGAGAGACCCCGAAGCTTACAAAAGCTACAAGCCGAAAGGAAGGACCAGCTGTCTCTCTCCTGCTGCAAAAAGATTGCTTATTCGTGAGGCATCGAAAGGGCAGGACAGTGCCAATGAGCTTAGATTGAAGCTGAATGTGCCTTTAAAGACTCGGCAAATACAACAGATACTTCAAGACACCCCTCATCTGACCTACAAGGAAATGTTTTGTGCACCAATGCTTACTCCATTACACAAGACGAAGAGGGTAGAATGGGCTATGGAAGATATCACTTGGAATCCTAGCAAATGGGCAGATGTTGTCTTTAGTAACGAAAAGAAATTTAATTTAGACGCTCCAGAAGGACTTGGGTACTATTGGCACGACTTGAGGGGGGAAGAGAGGATGTTTACAAAGCGGCAGAACGGTGGGGCTTCGGTGATGGTTTGGGGGCGTTTTCGTTATCCGGTATGTCAACTCTGGCAATTTTACAAGGAAGGAAAGATTCTGTGAAATATATTTGCACTCTTAGCAACTATCTCCTACCTTTCACCTGTTCAATGCACCCAGATGGGTTCATGTTCCAACAGGATAACGCTCCAATCCATACATCTACCTTAACATCTCAATGGTTTGGAGCTAAAAACCTTACTGTTATGAACTGGCCAGCTCGCTCTCCTGATCTAAATCCTATCGAGAACGTTTGGGGGGTCTTGGACAGAGCTGTTTACAAAAATGCGAGGCATTTTGACAAAACCCAAAAGCTTACGGGGTGTGTGTTAAGCTGCTGGGAAACAATCAGTTCTACACTGCTCGAAAAACTAGTTGGAAGCATGCAACAGCAATGCCAACTTGTCGTACAAGGTAGCGGTAAGATGTATGTTGAAGCAAAAACGAGCTGAAGTTACTAAAATCCCTTAATTTCATCAGGAATCGTCGATTTAGTAGTTTTAACTCAAAAAGGGATATATGTATGGACCGCACTGTACCTTCGGTACATGTACGAGTATATACCTGCAGATTTGTATCCCTTTGAACATTGCTGGCTCTACACTCTACACGTGTATAAATATTTTACAGTACAACTGCTTTACGGAGCTTTGAAAAAGCCGCTCCACCGTTCCAACAAGGAAAAGGCAAGATATGATGCAGGTGGTTGATCATTAGAGGACCAATCTTTTCGATCCAGAAATATAGTGGGAAGAGTCCCCTGGCTTCCCTGATGCATGACATGCATCTGGATGCATGACATGCATCTGTGAAGGCGGGGGAATAGTAAAACCTGCACTAGCCCGGACTCGTATACACTGTATTCCTTTCTGGGGCCGTCTCATAAGCCATAAATTCCACCCTGGACAAGTCTACTGGCATCTTCGGCACAGATGCCGGTAAAATTGTCGGACAGGAGGTCGTCTAGCGCAGGCCCTTCTTGTGCAGATTTGGCGTAAGACGACCTCATGTATTCCAGCTGACGCTTTTTCTAAACGAATGTCGTGGTATACCAGATAGAAAATGATACCACTCGGAATACCAAGGATACCCTTGGTACCCCTTGAAGGGTAACTGTTGTATGGTGCATCCCACTATTGCCTTCGTTTATTCGTTTATTCCATCGAATATGAGAAGGAAAGTTTTTACAAGGGGTTGTTCTCACTTCCGTATGTTTCCTTTCTTTCGAAAGGCTTATCACACAAGAGAAAGAAAGAGAAAAAGAAAAAGAGAAAATGAACCCACCCCGTCAACGGCAGGATTTGAACCTGCGCCTCCGAAGAGACGACATTTCGAGTGTCGCGCCTTAACCACTCGGCCACGTTGACTGAAGTTATTGACAATTGCTGTGGTGCTGACTCTAATTGAATAGGGATGACATAAAATAAAGGTGCCTAGTCACACTGCAAAGAATAAGTGCAGAACACATCTTTTTCGGCTTGATCTTTGCTTTACGTAATTTATCCCATCCCTCGTATATCTATCTACCCTTCGGTAGATACGCAGATACACGGTAGATACACGTATACCCCTCAAGTCATCACAGAGAGCTCTTAACTTACAAGGGCATAAAGTACAAGCTTGGGAAGAAAGTACAAGCTTGGGAAGATCAGGATATTCATGGCCAACATTCCGAGCAGCTCTTGGCCACCAGCCACCCAATCGCCATCCCTTACCTCTGCTCAAAAACGCTGCAGAATGGCTTCCATCGCGCGATTTTTCCCTGAAACCGGGCGACTGAGTGCTACAGGAGGCGGAAAGTTGATGCAGCGTTTGTGCGATGTGTCGCGAAGCGTCGTATCAATTCAACTCAGCCTGGTTCAGTGAGTTGGTAGCCCGTTGAACAATCAAGAAGGCGAGCGTCACAGCTGTTGATATGTAGACGGTGAATACCGCGCGGAGGTGGACGGTGCGGTTAGGTGTCTGCCGCATGTGCAAGCCTTCTTTAATAATTTAGACTGCAGCCTGGCGGAATGTTTCATCCGTCACACTGATTTGTATATTTGTTTGGAGACTGAAGTATCTTCATTGCTGTGGAATCGCGAGACGAAGTGCTGCAAGATCTGGAGAAAGCTGATGCATTGTTTGTGCAGTGCGTTGCAAAACGTTCTATCCTCGTTTAGCCCTGGTTTTGTAATTGCCAACCCTTTGAACAATCCCAAACATCCGCTTCCCTTCACGATCCGACGCACTGGCGTGTGGAATACTACGCTTTCGTTGCGTTCGGAATGGTCTAGCGAGCATCACAGGTATTGATGCGCAGTCGAGTGAATTGCGCTACGTGTGAACGGTGTGGTTAGATCTATTGTAAAAGCCCGTTTGTGCCATTTGTGCCTAGCGGTAATGCCCTAGACACGAACCTGACAGAATGTTTCATCCTCATTTTCCTGATCATTTGGCTGGAGATTGGATGCCCTCTTCCGACCTCTTCCACATGTACGCATATTTCTATTAGAAAGGCGCCTTGCACTCGCTTGCGACTTTCCTAGCCATTTAATCCGGGCAGAGGTACCCCTGTACGCGTACAAGCAGGGCGTCAGTTCCAAGCTCCCCATTCGCCTAGATATATGGCTCCCCTGGGAGCTTGGACATGACGCCCAGTTTGTTCGTGTACAGGAGGCGCCAAAGTGACCCCGGAGTACAGAGATGATTAGAAAGTGGCATTTACCAACACATTGACACATCCACAATGGCATGTCTGCCTGGGATTTGTCACCGGTCTTACTTTGCGCTGGTCCAAAGCACCAGTGCTTTAAGTACCAGTACTTTGCGCTGGTTCAAGGACGGCATCTCTACCAGCCGTGCTTGAACAAACGTAAATGTCCAGTGACTAATTTAGTGGGCAACCTTTTCTGGGTTCAAAAACAAAATAATATTTTTTTATTTGGATTAGAACTTAGACCATGGGTGGAGATGCTCTAAGACCAGCAATCACATCCAGCTGTTGTTATGATGAACGACACGCGATGTGGATATGATTGTGGAGTAAAGTTAAACACGGTATGAGGGCCGTTCCTGACGAGAGGGAAAATTGGAGGAATGCACAGGGAGAAAAAAAAGCGCCGTTGTTAAATTAACCAGCGTTCCTCGAGGCTGTCCTAACGGAGGGAATAGATCGGGGGGACATGGCATGGAACAGTGCTCACCTGCAATATCATACTCGTAGAGCACTGTAAAGACAGCTGTCCTATTTCACCAATCAGGTTCCATCCATCCCACGTCCAGTATGACAGCAACCTCTAAACGAGCACTCATGGCCCGCGCCACGCTAAACATCTCATCACTATTGTCAGAAAAGGGCACAAGAAAGTGGCCCGCTCGGCGCCGTGATCAACGTGCATTCTTTGGAATTGTTTACAGTAACCCACCAATGAAAGCTCCGAACCCCACTCCCTTTCCCAGATGCTTGTGCATTCCTCCAATTTTCCCTCCCAATAGGAACGGTCCTGAGCGATTCTCCCTTTGAGACCCGTGGTGCTCCTGCATTTGGCACTCACCGCACTCAACTGTAAGCACATAAAATATAAAAAAATAGAACATCCGCCTTTACAGTACTACTCTGGTTACTCTACCACTTTGATATATGCGAGTCGATATGTACCAAAATGGTACGTGTAGTGTACTGGCAGGCAACTGATACGTCTATGTGTCGGTATTACAACATATATCGGAAATACCGACACATGGACGTAATCGTTGCCACAAATTTAATAACGGAAATGTCATATTCATTTTTCAATGACTTCCTTTCTCGATCACGATCGGCAACAACGCTCTCGTAAATGTAACTTACTTACGATTAGAGAGGGATGGAACGGCGTCCACGCTGTAAACTTCCGTCGTCCAAGGAACCAACATGTTATCAAATGGTGCCCCTCGGTAACACCAGAAGGACAAATGCAAACTAGAGTGACGCTACTCTTCTCTCACACGTCCCATGCCGCCTGCAGTACGCTGCCTCTCGAGAGGTAGAGGCCGCAAGAGGCACCGAGGCGTCGGTCACGTTCAAGCCTGCAGGATGGATGCAGGCTCGTACAGGCCGTTGCACACCATCCCACCGTGATGTTCTGCAGAACAACACATACAGGTCGCTCGCACCGCTCTTATACGAGGGAAGCACGGCGTCATCGCGACATCGCCATCGTGTCGTGTACGATGTAGACACGGTGGCTCGAGAGAGACATCTCGCGCGTTAGATTGATTGGCATGCCGATGCCAGGCATGCAGCGATGGACAGATCTTTTGGAACATACGCCGACAAGTGTCAGGTGCACGCGATGGGAATTGTGAATATGGAAAAGCGGGTTAGTACGTGAGAAAGAGATGACTTTGTTTGCCGTGCGGCATGCCAGGGTGCTGATCCCAAATTGTATGTGCACGCGCAGATTTGCCGCCAGGATCCTCCTTGACATGTGGTTGGAAGACTGCTCCATTGCATACGTCATTGTTCTGTAGACTGCCATTGCAGTGGGGCGACTGGCTGCAATTGCAGCACTGGTGTGTTTTGTCCGGAACGGCCTGTTTTCTTTTTGTCGGGCGACATGGTAGGGGCACTATGGTGGTCCGTGGGCGAGGGATAGGACTGTGGTCTTTTGCGAAAGAGAGGAGCAATGTCGTAATTCGGAATAGTCGCAGTGATGCTCTACTGATAATATTGCAACTGGATGGAAAACGCAGGTAGATGCAAGAAGCGATGTTGTCAGGATAGAAAATTAGTTTGATAGCATGGTTGCTTGGACATTCCATATGACACCGGACCCGCGGCAATATGGCCGCGATAACGGGAAACCTAACACGGTCAGACGAAAGATTTCGGCCGGGGTATGGTCGTAACTCTGCGATAATCCAAAATCCGCCCTCCACGAGTACCAAACACCTTTTTCAACCGCATCCGCGCATCGCACTTAAACAAAACAATCCGACATGACGGCGAGCTTGTTCATGCAAAAAAGGCGCCAAAGTAACTGGGGAGTACAGAGACGGTCAGAGTGTAACAGTTACCTAGAGATGAGACACATCCACAATGGCCTGTCGGGGAGGGATTCGTCACCGGTCTTTGCGGCGCAAGGAAAGCATGTCGACGAGACGTGCCACCCCAGCATCAAATCCGCGTATGATTCTGTATAACTGGCTCCCCGCCACCCCCAAAAGAGCTCCCAGGTGCGGGAAAGGACCGAAGGGAGGACCTTCCATGCGATCTGGAGTTGGTCCGGAAAAGAAAGACCTGCTTCCTCTCCCTTCGACACAAACCGGTTTCCAACTCTGGAATTTTCAATTCACCTGTTCCCCATCCGGTGCCGCACAGCGACACTTGGCGCCCCTGCATTGGGGAGGCATACTGTAAGCACATAGAATATTAAAAATAGAGCCCCCGCCTTTTCACTACCACTTTGGTACATACCGACAACCAGACGTATCAGTTGCCACACATTTCAACTTGAAAAGTGAATATGACATTTCCGTTATTTAAAAATAACGGAAATGTTATATTCATAGTTCGATGACTTCCTCTCTCGATCGTCTTGTCCAAGTTCTCCTCGCAATCGGCAACAAAGCTCTCGTAAATGTAACGTATCTTACTTACCATTAGCAAAAGGGATGGAACGGCGTCCACGCTGTAAAGCTCCGTCATCAGGTCGCCAACATGTCATCAAATGGTAATGCCAGAAGGACACATGCAAACTATAGAGTGACCGACCGCTACGCTTCTCTCACACGTCCCATGCAGCCTGCAGTACGCAGCCTCTCGAGCGGTGGAGAGCGCAGGAGGCACCGAGGCATCGGTCAGGTCCAAGCCTGTAGGATGGGGGTGTGCAGGCTTGTTCCCACATGGCCATCGCTTGTGTACGATGTCCACAGCCTGGCGATGGAGGGAGAGCTCGCGTGTGGAGGGAGAGCTCGCGTGTAGATTCGGCAGCTTGCGGATGCCAGGGCAGCAGGGAAGGACAGATGCTCTGGAACATAGGCCACCACGCGTCAGGTGCGTTCCATTCATGCGATATGTGAATTGCCAATGGGCAAAGACAGGTGTTTGTTTGAGAAGGCGCCGATTTTCCAACAGGCCCCTCCTTGACATGTGGTCGGATGCCATTGCAATTGCATACGTCATTGTTCGTCAGGCTGCGGTTGGAGAGGGGCGACTTACTCGGATTTCAAAAGACCATCGCACCGTCCCTTACGGCCTGTTCCGCCGCCGGGGTTGGACACGGCCCCGGCCCTACAGTGGTGCGCGAGTTGGGGGTAGTCTTGCGAGAAGGAAGCCACGTCCAAGCTCGCAACGGAAGCCCCGCCGCTCACGTTCCGGTTCATGAAAACACTAGATGTCATCCTGTTGGCAGGCAATATGAATTAAATTCCAAGTATTAGTTTGCAAGCATAGAACTTTATAAATTTCCTAGCACGCCCATCTCCGACCAATAGGACAGCAACAACCACAGAACAAACATCGCATACTACAATACTTCCGAACACCAGCAAAAAAGGTGCCACATATACATCCACTAGTAATCAAACCTTTACCGAAAAAAGACTTCAACACAAAGAGCAGACAACCAAAAACATCGCACACAGATTCCAGTAAACTACCCGTCAATGCCCAGAACACGAGACGGTTAAGCGACAGACGCTGACAGTTTAGTATACACTGAGCCCCGACAGAACTACGCTAGTGCAAAAGAAAGACCTAAACCCTACAAACACTATTCATCTCAACGCCGCCTGGTACCAACACTAGGTAAAGCCTGACGGGCACTCCATGGAACGCCCATGGCATACCTTCGGATAGTCTCCTTCCTAATGGTCTCAGCATCCCTCGCCACAACCACCCTAGCACCAACACTAGGAAGAGCCTGACGGGCACTCCAGGGCAGCACGGCCTCCCTCAACCTCTGCACACGTCGTGCCTCAGCATCGCCGGTGACGACCACGCGGGCGCCGATGGACGGGAATGCCTGGCGCGCCGACCAAGGCATGGAGAGCTGGCGGGCGCCGACGGACGGGAATGCCTGGCGGGCGCTCCAGGGGAGGACGTTGCTCCTCAGGGCGTCCAGAGGGGTGGCGGGGGCGGCTTGGCGCGCGCCGATGGACGGGAGGGCCTGGCGCAGGGCGAAGGGCAGGTTGACC
>JAUBNZ010000117.1:0-24782 GCA_032355485.1 Bonnemaisonia californica
GGTACACCATCATGGCAACCCCACTGCGGGTGTGTCGAGGTGGATTGATGTCATTGGCCGAGGATAAGGGGCTACCACCCACCGACTCTCAGGAGAGGGTACCGTGTAACCCATTAATATCCTACCCATTAAATGGGAAGGATAAGGGGCCTACAACCGCCACCCCTACGGGTTATCTACATTTTCGGTTATTTCTAACGAGATAACAAATGGGCCACCCGGCATGGGTGGCCGACGAATCTTGGGCCCTCCAATAACCCTCAGCGGGCTTCGAAATAGCCCGCTGATATGCTGACTGAACATACAGGGACTTTATTATGTAGTAATTATTTTATGGGGTTAATTATCTAAAGCCGCCTATAAATATCACTCCGCTTATCGGAGTGACCCTAAGATTAAACGGGTACGTGAGTCTCCCCCCTTGAAACTTTTTTATTGTGCAACTCTAACACCGCGCCTTCCTCTGAGTTCTCCCCGACGCAGGGAGAAACAGAATAGGTTGGCTCGCCCCTTTTGCTCCACAGGGCTCTCGTACAATCCTATCGACGCGCCGCTTCGTCGTCCCACTTGTTGGACGATTCAACTGTCAAGGTCGCCCCTGCCCCAGGACAACGTGTCCTCCAGAAGGTCACCAAACCTCGGCTCCTTCCCCCTCTTGTGACACGGGAAGGAACATTGTCTCCGCCTAAATCCTTTTGTCGTCCCCTAAGGGGACGAACAAGCTGGGTTAACCACGACAGATCGACCCCAAGTTCCCTTTCCCCATCTTTCCGGCCTCCACCGTCCCGTTTCCGGGAAAGTGTGTCCAAGAAAGATTCAACCTCTCCGCTTCTCCACAGTCTACAAACCGGGGAGACACTTTGGCCGCGCCCCTTCCTGAGTTCTACCCCTGAAGGGGGTAGAAACAGACTGTGTTAGCAAAACCAGCTCGACCCCCCGAGCGGTTGACCCCCTTTCTTCCCTTCAGACCCATCCCCTTGGACGTCCCACTGTGGGGGACGTCCCTCACCTTCTCGGTCACCCCCTCCCCAGTTCTGGGAGTGTGCGGATCCGCTTCCCCATTAGCCCTCCACCTGTGCGGCCACTAGGTGGAGATACCGTCCTCTGGCGTGACCCAGTCAACCGCCCCGTCACAAGTATCCTTGAAGCATAGGATAAGGATACTCTAGTCTCCCGAAACCCCCTTCGGCGACTCTCTCAGCCTCACCTCCCCGGAGGAGTCCTTCTACCACCCTCTCGTAGGCCAGCTACCGAGAGTGCACTGGGACCCAGTAGCCGCAACCTCAGTTCTCCGGAGGTTTCGTAATACTACAAAATACAAACATTTCATTCTCATTTTCATCACGTTGCTGTGGCCGTTCATCCATTGGGCGTGCCACGCCCATTCGGCAAACCTGCAACATTCTTGCCATGTTTCGTTCAGTAAGCGCGATCATATTCGTTCTCATTCGAGTCCCTGGTTCATTCCAAGCAAAACTCCCGTAGAGTTTCCAGCCCCGATGGTGTTAGCCCCGAGCTTAGGGCCGACGCTGCTTCTTGCTCAGCTTCCCGCACATCATCAGACGATGTCTGTCGGCGCGAAACCTCCGACTGCAATTCCTGTGCTCTACAGTCGTACAGCTTTACCACCGCCGTGGATAAGTCTGACTCGGGCGTCCAGCTGCTCGACCGGCTGCCGCTTAAACGCACTCGAAATTGGCGCACCTGCTCGCCCGTCATGGTCTTCTTCCTGACCCTCACCTTGGCGATCCGATCCAGTGTACGCAAACTGTCTGGAAACATCCCACCTTCTGGCTCACCAGTTTCTACCACACCAGCCGGTATCTCTCGCAAGCGATTTTCATGCACCTGCACCAACTTGTGTCCAACTTCTAATTCCAGTTCATAGCCGACACTCTCCAGCTTCTTCTTTATGTCTATTCCAAGGTTTCACCACCTTCTTTCCCTCGCCCTTGTTCAACTTGATACACCAAAGCAGCACGCGGTCGCCGATCCCATACTCCTCAGAGTTCACACGCTAGCCATACTGCCGCTTAGCCCTAGCTCGAGAAACCTTCGCCCTGCTAAGCAGCTGCTGGTGTAAACATGACAACCGCTTCACCAAACTCTCTGGCTCCCCGACAACTCTATCCATGTCTATCTCTCCCCCCACGCCTCGAACGGCTCTGCACCAAACATTGCTACGTACGTTGTGATCCCAGTTTCTGCACAGAAACAGGTGTTGTACCGATAGCATGCTAAATCAACATGCTCGTTCCAATCAGTATCACCTGTCGTCATAAATCTTGCTAGGTCTCTGGCTAACGTCCTATTCCATCGTTCCACTGTACCGTTAGCCTGTGGGTGAAGCGGATATGTCTGCATTCGCCCAATCCCCTGCATTCTAGTCAGCGAATTGACAACATCTCCTGCCAAGTTGGTTCACCCGTCCGATAGCAACCACTCCATAGGCCCAAACACCGCAATCCACTCGTTCAGAATTAGCTGTGTGCGATAATGCCGGACTTTTCGTCCCGGATCGGAAACGCCCTCAAAAAGCGCGTAAACACGTTGATCACGACCAACAATTTTATGTTACCTCGGCGCGTCCGTGGTGCTATCGTCTGGAAGTCCACCACGACTTGTTCAAATCTTCGCTCGGGTGGCTGATCAGAATTCCAGCCTGGCGACCCGGCTGCTTGTCCTCCGAAATCGTACATTGCAGACAATTAACTAAGAAAGACGACGCATCCTTCGCCATCCCTTTCCACCAATATCTATTCACAAAACATTTCAGTGTCCGTTGAAGCTCGTAATAGCCACTAAGTCTCAAACCAAGGGCGTAGATCAACACCCGAGGTATCATCACCTCTGGAACGACAATTGGCAAATTATTCCTCTTCTTACTTCGTAGTATCCTATCGTCGTCCACCAGTAGTCTTACATGGTCCCTAGCGTACTCAGATAGGTCAACGAACTCCGCCACTTGGGCTACTCTAAATTCTTCTATGCTGGGTCCACAAAACCTATAATTCCGGCATTTCGAAAAGTGCGTACCGTCTCTTCGCCCATCTGCGATTCTTCCGCTATCGCGACTACCCGCTCGTTCTCTGCAGTCTCTTTGATCAACTCAAATTTCGCACGTCCCGGAGAAGAACAACCGGGTTGAAAGAGGGGTTTCGGAACAGCAGCGCGACTCAGGATGTCGGGAAAAAACGAGTTCCGGCCCACTGCGGGCCTCAAAAGAAATCTCGAAATCTTGTACCTCCACTACCCATCTCGCTAGCTTCTCCCAGCGGTCTTTTAAAATCAGTAGCCACTTTAAGGAAATTGTGATCTTTTATTACTACAAAAGTTTCTCTGTGTAGGAAATGACGCCACTTCTGCATCGCATGCACAACTGCCAAACACTCTTGTTCGGTTGGTGCGTAATTTCGCTCCGCTTTACGAAGTAACGGCTGGTGAACGCAATTGGTTTCCATTTTCCCTGTTTATCCTGTTGTAATAGCACACTTCCCAGCCCAAGTGAGCTAGCGTCCGTCATGACGCGCTTTGGTGCTCCTTTCATCAGCGCTGCCAGAATCTACAGGTTATTCAAGGCCGCTTTCAACTCCTTCAAGGCGTTTCTCTCCGTAGGACCCCACTTCTTCTCCCAATCTGGTATGAATAGTCTCTGGCCATGTAGCTTTTTGTTTTGGGAGAAACCTGAACCATTTCGAACGTCATATAATGTCGCAGTCATCCCTGCAAAATGATCCACAAACTCCGTAAAATAGATGAAGAGTCCCAAAAACCTCATCAACTCATCTCCGGACTCCGTTTCTACGAAATTCTTGATGGATTCAGCATGCTTTTCAGATGGTCTTAGCCCACCCTCGTCCACTGCGGGACCTAAAATCTCGGAAATTCGTACACTGAATTCGCACTTGGACAATTTCGAAAGTACTCCCGCCTTATACAGTAGATCTAGGATAGATTCTAACGCCTGTAAGTGCTCGTTATCCGTCTCGGTCCCAATGCTAGTATCTTCCATGAATGCCAGCACGTCTGCCCCCTTGCGATCACCTAGTATAACATTAAATATCCATTGGAACATCCCGGGAGAATTCTTCAGACCTTGAGGGAATCTGGTGAATTTCAATAGTCCTATAGCTGTACCCCTAGAGGAGTAAGATAGTATTACAGCTCAGCCCACAGTCGTAAACTTTATTTCCTTTTTCTTGAATTTCGATACTTGGAGAGCGATATCAGCCTGTAAAAGAGTTTACTTCCAATGAAACGAGCTTTGATAATCAGCTTCTTGTGCCTTCACAAAGCTGGAAAAGCCCGTATGCTAAACGCTGTTCACTCGTTTTATTTCGGGAGAGGAAAATGATGAGCAGCTTGATCCGAGGTCATAGGGGCTTCAGCACGCTTCGTAGGTACACGAGACTAGAGAGAGACCCGATCGCTGGAGAGAATTTAATAGGCCCCCGGCTGTAGGTACCCCTAATGTGTAGGGGTATAATTGCTCTTCGTGGTCTCCTCGTTCTACTAGGAGCGACAGGTAGAACGAATTGAGTTGGTTTTGTGATTTATAAGCCAAAAAAGTGTTACGTTTTGCATACTATGCTCATATACTGGGTTATAATTCAGTCGAGATTTCTAAGCTTAGGTTAAGGACAAGGCCGGGAAGCGTTTGTGCCTTAACTTGTTTTCCCATGTTTGCTATTGCGTTTGTTCTTTTTTGCTGCATTACCCCTGTTGTTTTAGTTTAGTTTTTCACAGATGTATTGCATCTGGTTATGCACGACTGAAATATCGTGTTTTAAAAAACATCTTGGAGTTGATCAATTGGACCATGAGCCGATGTGATGTGATCCCGATAGACAGATCGAGGCGCATTTTATTCAATTTGTCATTGCTGTCCTTGCTGTCATCATGTCATGACACATAGTAACATGGCTGAGATTGCGGAAGAAGAATGAATTTCTTTTAAAAACGCAAAAGATCAAAAAGCATTCCTCGCGCGACCATAATTTGTTTTCCTCGACTTGTCATACAGACGGCGGCGGTGGCGTAGACTGTCAACCTCCCTGCCCTTCATCCTGCCTCGCTTCCCGGGTCATCCTCTTGGTTGTTCGAATGTAGTTGTCGACGGCTGCGTAGTCATATACAAACACAAGCTTGATTTCCTCATCTGCACGCGCCCTCCATTTTCGCCGGTTCCAGCAAACGGCTCAATGCCCGTTCAGCCAACGACCCTGCCAAGCAAAATGGGCGCTTCGAAAAAGGAGTCCACGATGAGCGTACGGGAAATCGGCGCCTCCCTGCCATCCGCCAACCGCCCTTTCCGCTACAAGGTGCAAAAGGCAGCTGCGCCAATGCCGCCAACTCTTCCTCCCTGCTTCGCCGACGTTTGGCGCCGACGCCAGTCAGCACTTCCAGCACACCGCCGGGAACGCGCCACATTGGAGGCGGTGGCCTCCACCATTCCCGAAGAGGCGAAGCGCGCAACGGGAACTGCCGCTGCGGGCGTGTATCTTGCAGCCCTCATTATGGCTCTTAAACGAATCGTGGAAACCACCCGTCCAGCCGTATCTCTCTCCGACGACGCTGCTGCCCCGGCACCCACTGGGAAAAAGGCCAGGAAGAAGCAGAGGAAGAAGGACCGTGAGGCTGAGACTGCAGTGAAGGATATGGCTGCCTCAGAGGTCCTTTCTGCTGGCAGAGGTGATGCTGGCAAAGATGAGACCATGATGACTGAGAAGGAAGAGCTTGGTAATGACGAAGAAGGCGATGACATGAATGATGTAGAACTCATTTCCAGTCTGGTCAATCTTATTGGGCAGGCTGTCCGTGGGTCAAGTCAAGCAGTTCTCAATTCGCAGTGCGAACATATCTTGGGAACTGTCATGGCTGCTCATGACCACGTGGGGGCCAAGGATGCTGTCGTTCGCCACACGAGCGTCGTATTTTCAGCTGTGCTTTGCCTTCTAGATTCTGTTGCTTGGTCCAAGCCTTTTGTTCAACGTGCCTACCTTTACCTCCTTTCGACCACATGGCATGACGATGGGAAGGCGCGACGGAAGGCTCGCGAGGCTTTGGAAGCACTTTTGCGCTGTCCCAGAGCTGCTGTTGTGCTCTCGAGAACTAGCGTTGCAGCCTCTGGCCAGCTCATAGCTGAGTTGAAAATGCAGGGAAGCATGATTGAAGAGGCCATCAACGGGGATACAGTATTGGAAGGCTCCCGAAGTCCCACAGCTTTCATCCACTTGTTGACAAGTGTGGAGCGCTTTGGACCCTTTCTAATGCCACAGGATGCGGCTCGTGTAGCGAAGGAGCTGGTCGTCATAGCGGTTAAGAACCTCCCAAATGTTACTGTCTTCGCGCTCCTAGCAGTTGGGGCTCTTTTCAGGGGTAAGCAAACCTCCCATATTGGCAACGGTGATGAGGAGCATGAAAGCACCCCTCAAAGGAGCAGCACATTGATCCCTCAAACTGATCTAGGCAAATTGCTTCATGTGCTATTGAAGCATGAACTTCCAGGGAATGCTTCGAGTGAGCTGATAATCGCGTCCTCCAACTGCATTACTGATGGAGCTATTGGGTACTCCGCATATCACCTGCACTCTTCTCCTAAAACGGAATACATTCTTAAGCCTGTTGAAAAGCTCGTTTATGCTATGGATCCGACAGGGGGCAGGACGAACGTCTCGCGAAGTATTACTGCAGATCTCCGTCGTTTACTGTGCCAACGTTGGTTCCAAGGCAAGACATCTATTTTCTCTCTACTTCAATTGTTCACTACCAATACCTATCGTTTACAGTGGCCAGAGACAACCCCGGTCATTAAGAAGTATCTGGAGGAAGACATGAATGCTGGGAAACCACAGATGAAAGACGTGATGCACAAATTTATCAAATCAATAGTTAGCCTGAGGGAAAAGGCATTGAATGACAATGACTTCAGAGCTCAAGAAATGGCGAAGGGGATTCTTCTATCAACTGCAAAAGGTGGTGGCGCGGAACGTCTTCTTAACGTTATTGACCTTGCATACGATAAGAAGGTACATGTCAAAAACCCGTGGATTCTTCCCATTTTGCGAGAATCACTGTCTGGAGCTCCCCTATCGCTTTTCACATCGAAACTGATGCCGTTGGCAGAGCAACTGGAGGATGCAGCCAAGAAGACATCTATACAAAACAGGATGGTGGAGGCGAAGAATACGGGGATATACATATCTCAGATTTGGGGTTTGCTTCCTGGGTTCTGCAACAAACCATCTGATCTTGCCCAGGACGGTGTCTTGACAACTGCCTTCAAAGCAATTCACTTTTGCTTGAGCACTGGAGATTTGATATCAATGTATACGATTGGTGTCACTGCATTGCGTCAACTTTCATCCTCATTATTGAATCTACCTGCTGAGGATCCAACGACCAAAGCGAAGCAAGCGGCATTTGGAAGTCGCCTGAAAAAGTTGTTTTCCACCATTACGTCAATTGCTGAGAAAGTTTCCGATGATCGCCGTGGATTATTGCTCGATTCAGTAGTCTCTGCGTGTAGGGCAACAAATGACTCCAACCTTGTTTCGAACTTCTTGAGGAAGACAATTCGGCGTCTTCTGGAAGCCCAGTTGAACGACTCCAAGGATGGAGGCTCAGCAAAAGATGTAATGGTTGACGAGGACAATCAGGCAACGCGAACTCTGCATGCAACGGCTGATCTTGCAATTGCTTTGGCAGAAAGCGGAATTGTGCCACGTGATGCCGCAGAGATTGGTTTCTTGGAGAAGGCCATGACTCCTTTGTTCTTAGATACTAAGCAGAGCTCTCTACAGAAGAAGGCGTACCGAGCCACATCTCTCTTGGTTTCACTGGGGGCTATGGGAACTGATCCTGAGGCATTCTCGTGTTTCGTTAAGAACACGGCGGAAGCTGGAAGCACAGTGGCACCCGGAGCCAAGGCTTCGCGTCAATCCCTAATTTTTGCGCTTGTCAATCAGCATATGTTGCTCAAGTCAGATGCAGAGAAAATTGACCATTTGAACACGATGAATGACAGCTTCTTATCTGAAGTGATTTTGGGTAAAAGAGATGCCTCAGAGAAGACGAGAACAGCCTCGTTTGGAACTCTTCTAGCAATGGCGCGGGCTTGGAATGTGTCATCGTCTGATGACAAATTGAGTGGTCTTCGCCAATTCTATATGGCGGTAGCAGCAGGTCTGGGCGGTAAGACGGTGTCCATGTTGGCTGCAACTCTTACAAGTTTGGGTCGTTTGATATACGATTTCCAGGGAGAGGCGTCAATGAATGAAGAGTTTGCAAAGGTTGTAGACTCCCTTTTCGCATCAAAGGTCCGAACAGAGCAGAAAGATGTGAATATGGCCACTGGCGCGGGGACAGGTGAAGATGAGGAAGCAAAAAACTTTGTTATTCAGCCAGGCCCCATTGCCATTCTTCTCCGTCACAATGCGTTAGAAGTACAAAAAGCAGCATTGGGAGTTGTTAAGATTGCATCGAAAGCCCTGGCATCCCCTCTTCACCGTTTGGTGGATATCCTACCAGGAATATTACCGGGCCTTGTACACTCTGCAGCTCGCTCTAAGAAGCAGGAAGTGCGGCTAAGAGTTCGCATTATATTGGAACGCCTACTGAGAAAGTGTGGAAGAGATATCCTCGAGGCAAATTTTCCAGGAGAACATATGAAGCTCCTAGCTGCTGTACGTAAACAGTACAGTAGAGACCTCATCAAGAAACATGCATCGAAGGAGAAGCGGAAGGAAGCGATTGCGGCGAGGACTAAGAAGGAGAAAGCAGTTGGGGATGAATATGTGGACGACAATAGTGATAGCGATTTTGGGTTGGATGACTCAGATTCTGACGTGGAACGAGAGCTTCTAGACGGTGACGATCTACTGTCGACACAGAAGAGAATACTGACAACAGGGGGTTCAGCCTTGCAGGTCACGGAGAAGAAGGGAGACGTCATGGATCTACTCGACGCCAAGAGCTCACACTCTGTGCTAACTCAGGATGACGTGAGGAAAGCGTCAGCGCATGCCCGACTAGAACAGAAACGCAAACGAACCGGGAGGAAGGATCATGTCATAAAGTATACAGATGATGGTCGGCCGATTTTCACTGAAAGCGATGGCGACAGTGGCGAAGCTGAGCGAGGTAGTGTCGCCAGCAATGAGAATGAGTCAGACTCTGACATGGAAGACACGCGAAGGGCCAAACAAGGTTCTGGCGTTGGGAAGAGACGACGCAACGAAGGAGTCGAACCCTCAAGGCATTCCAAGAAAATGAAGGGATCCTTTGGCGAAGAATACAGAGGTAGGAGAGGTGCAGGAGATGTGAAGCGGGCTGGGAGACCGGACCCGTATGCGTACATCCCGTTGGGTGCAAATATGCTTAGCTCAAATCCAGGCTCGCGTTCTGGGAAAGCAAAGCGTGGTGCCCAACCATCGAGCTTACGCAAGATTGATCGCCTGGGTGGGAAGAAAAAGGGCAGGTCAGGTGTCCCAGGGAAGAGGTAGATAGACTTCAGCCTGGAATGGAATGTTAACTTGTACTCTTATAGCTTGCAAGTTGTGCTTTGTTAAGTTACAACGAATGAATAGAATCACAACTCTGGCCCGCACTAAGAAAGCCTTTGTTTCCTTTTACGTGTCAAACATCGCACCGCTTGATAGGCATCTATCACTCAATTACTTCAAGTCTTCATAGACTGCGAATTGACGATTCCTCTCTCTTCCGTTCTGAGGCAGCTTCCAAACTCCCAACTCGCTCGCGGAACGTAGTGTCTCCGAGAACCAGTTCCTCACTCGATTTCCTTGCCGCCGTGCTTCCCGGTTTCATTAGTTCATGTGCTGTTTTGACCTTCTCACCACAGAAATAAAGATTCCCTATCTGTATTAAATCCGAAAGGCTCTTCACCCGACTTTCCAGGAACTCTTTGTTGGAAGAAAGCCTTTGCACTAGATAAGCTTCTAGAATATTTTCTGCGCCTTGGCCTGTTTTAAAGTCATCGCTAACTTCAATGAGACCGTCCCGTAGTTCCTCCTGGATCATGCTGCGAATATCTGTTGATAAAATAGCAGTTGAGTGTACGAGCTCATGGAACACCAAACACTTCCGAAGACAATCCGCATCTAGATAAAACTCAACGCTGTCATTTGAAGTATTCCCATCAAAATTCTGATCTTCATCATCCAACTTCACAGAAATCGACAGTCGCCCTCCTTGCTTCTGCATGGTAGATAAGACCTCATCTCCCGCCTTACGAGGCCAGTAGTTTCGGGAATCGTATGACTTTCCTGTAAGGCGCATTCTCCTTGTCGCTGCGCACTTATCCATGCACGCTTCACAGGCAACCAAACGGGGTGAGGACTCTTTGTATTTGATTATGGTCCATTCCACTCGCCGCCTGTGCTGGAGCTGTTCCAGAAGCTGTTCACGCCAGTGCTTTCGATATTCCTCCTTGCTTCGCACAAGATTCAATTTATCAAGAGTACACCCCACGACCCGAAAAGCGTCCGCTTGAGGGCAAAGTGGGTCGCGCTCGTAACTTTGCTGCAAGTTTGACGTACTCCATGAATTTTGAATGGATGATCGAATCAAAGTTAATACGAAGGTCTTTAAGACCTCCAATATGTTCGGCATACAATAAGTATCCGGTATTTCAATCTTACGGGCCTGCCACCATGGCGGCGCATTTAGAGGCGATGATAAGACCGTAGCCTCATTGCAGGGTTCGACTTCCCCCTTTCCAGAAGGCTCGCGGGCCTTCCGGGAAGTATTCATATTACTGCAAGCGTTCAGTGGAGTTACGAGCACTACTTCAGAACTTTCGGCAGTGTCTTTCTCGGGAATTTCATCTGGTTCGTCGATGTCGTCATCGATCTGAATAACTTTTAGATCAATGGCTTTCTCATCATCTGCGGTCAATATCTTTACGTGTTGCGTGGAACTGGTTTTAGCTCGCTTTGCACTTCTGGCATGTGTGGGTAGCTTTCGCTTCACAGGACCCCTTCTTTCCGCGGATAGCGAAAGAGAAGCTTTCGTAGTTCCGGGGGATGGCTTCCTGGTTGCAGTTCTTGCAACAGGACCTGAGTTTCTAAGGATGCTGTCACTATCTGTTTCAGACTTCCTGGACAGAGGTTTCCCGACTGCTTCACGTTTCTTTGCCGGACTACTTCTTCGCTGGGGTCTCGGATTGGCATTTCCAGTACGGGTAGTACTATCGGACTGTGATGCATTGTATTGTGTGAGATTGACGGGATGCTGTGTAGTTCTCTTTGACGCTGCACCTTGTCGTCGGGAAACAGACGGCGGCACGATTGCAGTGTTAGCTAACTCGGGGTCTGAAATAGTACTGTTTGAGAGTGAGTCTGTGGATCTCGGGCGTTTTGCAGGCTGCTCGACTGAATACACAGGGATTACGGATTCCTCTGCTGTTGGGGCCTCGTCATTAAGTTTCGAAAATTTGACAATAGCGCCACTGTCTGTATCTGGCGGAAGCGAGGAGATGGCAAGATATAGGTCGTCGACAAAGGCATCTGTGAGATTCTCCGCAGCTGCAGTGATGAGGCGATCGCGCTCAGTGTTGGAGTACGACGCGATTCGCTGCAAGGCATGGACTGCGTTCTCAATCTCGGCGTCCAGATGAACAGCTGCAGGCGCCTGTGCACTGACAAGCTTTCGCTGGGGGCTTGGAGCTTTCTTAAGCGGAGGGAGTCGCGTTGGCCGTCGTTTACGCATGATGAGTGGTCAGACGGCAGTTGATGCCCAACGAGTGTGGTGTGCAAGAGTGCTCGGGGAGTTTTGATTCTGGAGAGACGAGGGGGATGGCAATGGCTCTGGCTGTACGCGAGAGGTAGTGCTAGCTTTGCGGTGCGTTCAGTGAATGGATAGGCTAGAAGCTCGGCACGGCCATGGGCAGAGTGAGAGCTTCCAACAAATGAGCTGTATACGATTGGGAGCGATTTTGTACCGTTTAACGTGCAGTAGCTATGAAGTGCGGAAGGTCATTGTCATGAGCAAGGCAGAGCCTTTGAAGGTATGCTTCAAAGGGAAGAAGGACGGCCTGTCAATGCAAGGTGTTGCTGCTTGACAGCTGTTGCTGCAGACGACGCTGTCTCAGAACAACAGACAGTCAGGGGCACAATCCGTATGAAGACGTGACTCCATGCGGGCTGCGATCAGAAGAATCTGGCGCACTGTTCGCGGTGCGCCAAGTGCCTTAATTGTCGGCTGGGAAATAGACTCCAAACTCCTTCTCACGCACTGCAAATGACCTTGATCCACCATTGAATGCACTACAGTACACGTGTGTAGTACACGTGTATAGTGGGGCCTCCTCCATAGTGCTACCACCTGCAGAGGCGTAAAACCTGCACTAAACTGGGTTTAGCACTATCCAGGAGTGCACTATAGCGGGGCCCCCACTTGTACTATAAGATGTTTACCTGTGAAGGTGAAGTCGAAGTCTGACCACTTCGCAAAACGTCTTTGACAGAAACCAATTGGAAACATTGGAAGGCAAGTTGCGACTTGCAAGTTGCGAGTCTTTCTGCGCAACCACCCGAAATCGAAATTCATTGGTTTTTCTACGATTGATAGCTACAGAGGTATCGTGGTCGATTTTGCTATGTGGGCACTTACCTTGTGTTTGATGTGGGTAAATTCGTTTCTAGTAGTAGGGGCTGATCCTTTTTTGTCCGCGATGGTCTCAGCTATTCTCCATAGGCCCTCTTCCATTCCCCCCGTCCAACTGATCCATAAATCAAAGCTGCCATGGGATGAAAGGTAATTTCTTTCTCATCACATACTGTTTGGTATTTCTTTGCTTTCTCGTCTTCAGCCTTTTGTAACGCATGGGCACTGGTGCATTTAGGGGAGCGGTTGTAGGGGGCTGAGTGGGGGCTTATTATCATGACGTCGAAGCTGTGTGCCTTTGCACCGAATCGGCTACTAAAGTGAAGTATGTCATGTACTGTAGGAGGTGAAGATAGGCTCTAAAAAGCTTTATGCTCTTAAAACTCTATACCCTTACATGTTTTGCTCGGAACGCTCTGTTGGCTACTGACTTCATTCCTTGGTACGACCGTGTTGCTTTCTAAACATTTTTGTACCCAATCTTCCGTTACAACCGTCTTAGAGCTGTCAACTAATTGCTCCGTCCATTTCTCCCTTACCGATGAGTGTAGAAGCACATAATTCACCAGCGGACCATCCTGTTTAACAATGCTTGCTCCCAATGCCCGCAGTAAACCCAATGAGCCTCCTAAACACACCTCAGTTTGCGGGCAGTATATCTCCAAACCACAAAATATGTCCCCACCTCTTTTCCTGGCGTTGTGAATCTCGCGATTAATGTTCACGTCGGGTACATCCTCTATAACTTTCCCACCTTTCTTCATCCATTTCTCGACTTCGTTCAATGACCGTGTCAGAGAAATCACGTCTGAAAGTTCTCTCCACGAATCGCCAAATCGATCCGCTGTTCTATTCAGCTCTTGTTCTAATTTCCTCGTCGCATACACCACGTACTCTAGAGCTGGAGGAATCCGCTCCTTTTTAGCATGACATTCGTCAATCCATCTGCTCTGGATAATTGAGCACTTATATTTGTCATCAGACATGGCAACAAGCTTTTCTTTCATTTGCTTGACCTTCGCAAAACTTGACACCGTGCAAATGATGAAAGTAACCATTGGGGAGAAGTTCTGTACGAAAGAGCCACCGAGTTCGAAAATCTTCACCTCGATCGCCTCCTTCAGTTCTTCATCCGGCGAAATTACAAGACACGATATATCCTGCAAAGCAGAGCAGATTCGAACGTGTTTGCTAATATCTGCTCCCATAGCAGAGCCAATCACTGTACGGGAGTTCCTTCCGCCCGTAACAAGATGACCTTCTTCTTTTGCTCGCTTCACAGCTTCCTCTTCTTCGGTCTGAGCTGACGTTTTTTTCTTTTTCTTACCGTCTACCTCGCCGACATCGTCCACGTCGTTCTCGTCTGGTCTGATAAAAGATGGCTTTTTGTTCTCATCCATGTCCAGAACATGAGCAAACGTAGGGACGTCATAGTATGGCTTCTCCCAGTTGACTCTCGTTACTCGGGGAAAGCGCAGTGCGTTGTGTCTTTTGTTCACTTCAAATGCCGTGACAGTCACCACAATTGATTTCCATGGTTCTATCCACTTCACAACGTCAGACAACAGAGATGGTTGATATTGCCTCTTTTCGAAGTGGTCTGGAAGATCTTTTGAATCAAAATCTTTCCATTCACTATCACAAACTCTCTGTATTTCTGCCAGCTCCGCGTCTGAATATCCAGTACCCACACAAGCAACTGGAGTCCATTTGCACTGCCTCATCTTACTCTCCCACTCCGCACCTCTTCCCTTCCACTTGGGTGCATCTTCGTCACTTGTACGAACTCCAATTAGGAAAGAGCTTAACTTTCCCGCTCTCTGAACACGATGCCCTCTACTGGAACTGTATATTCCGCCCAGGATCACGACATCCAAATCTTGTATGCCCCCGTCGAAATAATCTGGTTTGAGTTTTATAGATACTTCCAGATTCCTTTCGGCAAGGGCGTACGGCATATCAGGATTCTTCGCAATGACACCTTCATAACCAAGCGTTTCATAACGCTGAAGTGCTTGCGTTAGTTGACGCTCGTCGTAACCCCGTTCCATATCTATGACTTCGATCATCGCTTTCGTGCCGATAATATATGGTGCCTGGTGTATTCTGATCAATTTCTCCAAAAGGATCCTTCTCTTGTGCAGCGGTAGACGAATTACCATGTTGGCACTTCGTCGACTATTAGATGATTTAGTCGCTCCTTGGTCAACATACAAGACGTCGAAAATCATATACTTAAGAATGTACGAACGCCCCTCAGGCACAGACTTCTTCGCAATTGCCGTGGCAACTTCTCTGATATCTTCAAAGCGAAGCCATGCGGCCTTCAACTCATCCCATATCATTATCTCGCCATCTAAGATAATGTCTTCCGCTTTCACTCCAGCAAGGACTACTTCGCGCAATGCCTCCGCATACATGGGGCTGCTATCGTTTCCACGCCTAGAAAACGTTTTTATATTATAACCACCTGATGCTCCTCTCCATTTGTGCAACTGAAGCCTCTCACCGTCCAGCTTAGGTTCCATGATAAAGTAAGGCTTCTTATCCTCCGCCGAAGAATATTGGGCTCTCGAAGATACAACTTGATCCTGATTTGCAGTAATCGGGCCGTCTCCGGCACCTCGCAATTTTGTGCATATAGCGTCAAGCTTCTTGCGAGACGGGCGCATAGTGAGCATAACGCTAGCGAACTGGCCCACATGAACCGATGCTTCCCCAATCTCATAGCTTGGTTCATGGCAATCCTTCAACAGCTGCTGGATGTCATGAATTTGAGTATAATGCTGCTTTGCTGCAGGATGAAACCATGAGAGCAGGAAGTCCTGGGATAACCTTATATCGATATCCTTCAATATGATTCGAGCGATCTCGGCGACCTCTCCAGGAGATGACACTTGAATTAAACTGCGCATACAACCGGAACGTTGGTCGTCAAAGTCTGCTCGTGATCCTGAGGCCCCTATAGAAGTGCTTGCCGTTGTGCTCCCAGTATGCATTGCCGAGCTGGAAGGTCTACCAATTCTGTGCTGATGGCCCCTGCTGAGTTCGCCCAGCATATCGAGAGTTTTCCAGACGGTACCAATCGTAAGTGAGCTTTTGGAGGGACACCTATCTGTTAACACGGCTTTCAGAATAGTGGCAAGGTTGCCATCAACAATATCTGGATCTTGCTTCCAGCGCTCAGGTCTATATTCTTTTTCCTTGTAATGTTTCAGCCATTGCGCATCAACCCCATGGGGAAGCAGATCTAACGCCTTTACAAATACATCTGCCAGCTTTGTTTCTTTCATGCCGAGGTAGCTGTGTGCAGAATCGAGCATGGGCACCATTAAAGAGAGTAATTTGAAGGCTTCATCGGGCGGAAATAGGTAAGCAGGTACGAACTTCTCATCAGTCGTCCTCTTAGAGAGAATATTACTTCCTCTTCCGCATTGTTCTGCTATTTTGCACCATGCCTGGGTTAGGATTGATCGCTTCCCGTTGCCTTCATTCTTTTCGGAGAATCGCTTTCTTTTGCCCATGTTCCTCGCGCATCGTAGGTCTTGATAGAGAGCTGCCAATATTGAGAATGGAACATGGTCAATGGATCCATGAGTAGCCTGCTTTCGCTCAGCATCTTTTGTTTTGTCGGTCTCGGGAAATGTCTCATCGGCGTGCATGTTTCAGAGTGGTTGAGTTGGAAACTGTTGTAATATCTGAGTAGCGATGTTCATCGGAGCTTTATTACGCCCCAAGAGGTAATTTACAGGGCATTGGGGACAGGATAAGCAGGAGGCAGGAAGGAACATAAAGCCATCAATCACTTACGTAAAAGAGATAAATATGGCACAAATCCGTGAAGAGGAACGCCCTGAGGTCCTTCAAAGCTCAACCTCAAGGGAAACAGAATTCAGCATAATATACAGTAACACACAGATCTTATCAACAATTCATTGCTGTAACCTCTATACTACAACAGTAAGGAAATGAGACTGTTTCAAACGAGTACACTAGTGCTGGGATTTAATGAAGCTAGAACATCTTGGAATTCATTAAGATTAACCGGTTGCCCAGCACTCTAAAGAAAGAGCCTGGTTGCTGAGATTGACGACATTCCGCGTCAAGCATGGTCTAAATTCGTTGAAAAGCCCGAAAACCAAGGTGAACCACATCCTAAAGACACAATGCCAGGACAGATTTACGACATAAAAAGAGAACAACGCAGCTTACTCCCGTCGACACCGGCATATCCAAAGACTTCATCTGTTCATTAGTCCATAGCGCTTTACATTTGCAGGAAGTGAAAGACTTAAGCTTTAACTGCCGTTTCGCGCTGGGCCTTGAGGCGAGCTTGAATAGTACCTCGTAGAGCGTACTTCTGGTTCTTCAGGAACTTAAGATCCATCTGTGTATCCATAAAAAGATAATGTACATCGATCGTGCAGACAGACGCAACGGTCAGAAATTTCACAGGTATATAAAACGCAACATGACTCAAGGATGGAAATCCACGAAAGCGAGATACGTACGCCAACGCGAGAGGGACACTGCTGCTTCTTCGGTCGCTTGATGCCATTTCGATGGTCTGTCGCAATTGAGAAAGTAAACAATCATCACGTTAGGAGAACTGAATCCTGCGCATACTGGCAGAAAAAAACGCATAGACTCATATCAGAGTTGCGCGACTACTGAGGAAGAACGCACTCTTGTAGCTCTGGTTATGAGCGGTATGATTCTTTGACTTCGCCATCTCGGATCAGCTAAGAGAAGGAGACGGGTAGACGGAAATCACATTTGATTCATGAGAATTATCACCAACAAAACGCATTTGTTAGTCCAAGTTAACTTACCACGCTCTCGCACGGATATTCGAGTTCATCCGGTCCGCAGGCTGCCAATTTTGCAAGTTCACCTGCGACGCTAAATCGCAGGCTTCAAGAAAATGGAAGTGCTTAAGGGGAACACTTTTCGCGGGACACTTTTAATGCGGGGTAAGCGCATATCGCAACCACAAGAACTGGTCTGCATTGCGTTGTTCCCCCGCGGATCTAAGATCAGTTTTTTTGGAGCATAACTTACCGAGTTCAGTTGTCTGTGAACAAAAATGAATTGGCACAGAGGAGATGCTGACGTTGGGTTGCGATGGGCAGTAGGACGGGAAGGAGCAGGCTTGACAAAGCCGAGGACAAATGTGGACAACGAAGGCTGGACACGCGTCGCGGGGTCCGACGACGGGATCGCGGGGTAGATCATAAGAATAATTAATTTTGAATGGCAGATATCAATTCAATTCGAAAAGCAATGCACGAATTTGAAAAAGGAGATATTGTTTTAGGGAGATTTCTGGAAAAGATTAAAAGTTATGCAATACAATCATGTCAAATTCAACGGACATGAATATCTACGAGATTTGTAAAGTGTTTAAATGACGGAAAAAACTGGATCGAGTGGCGGGAAAGGCGCTGAATGACGAGACGAAGCGGCGGAACTCGATCTGTTGCGAGAATGCCTTGTACATGAAAGCAAATGGACACGCGCCAAGTGGAACCCGGACAAATATCTGATGGTATCTTCACAGCGGGCCAGTGGCCGTTTGTGGTGCAAACGATAAGGCGACGGGCGCGTGTCACCGCACAATATCTGCGCCCGGCTGCGGCAGCGTATCACCATCGAAAGCGCACCGACTGCAACGCCCGTCTACGCCCCCGATCACTCCCTGATTTGCCCCTCTGTCTGTCGTCTTCGTCCTACGCCGCCGCTGCATACATATAGTCTTTCGATGCCCCGAATAATTTTAACGAGGCAGAAGTCCCCTCAACTATCGCCCCCAACTATCCCTCCAACCGCCATCCCTCCGTCATGTCAGTCCTTCTTCTTCAAAGCCCAGCCACAAGTTCCGCACAGGACTTGGAGCTTATCTCAGCCCTGATAAGCATGCGGTCGCAGCAACCCATCTCATTTAAACCATCATCACCAACCCTGACATCAACAGAGTCACACTCGCCCACCCGAATTCGCGCGTCGCGTGGCGAACGAAGGCAGAAAATGCCACTTCCTCAGCCGCAACATCTTATGAAAACGAAGCTACCAGCCCTGCTACCGTACCCCCAACCAGTTGCTGCACCCCACCCGTCTGCAACGTCAGGGGCTGGCGTGCGCTACACGCCCGAGGAGCGCAAGGAGGCGCTGCAGAGATACAGGGAGAAGAAGCAACGCAGGAAGAACCGCCCGAATGCCATTCGTTATCAGGTCCGGAAGCGATTAGCAGATACGCGTCCGCGTTTCCGGGGCAGGTTTTTCAAGCCAAAGGCCGAATCTCAGGAGAGCCCGTTCGAGACTTCCGAGTGATAGGGTGCTTGACTGAAACGTTGCGACTGATTCGAGTTTAAAGTGCTAACTTCGTGCCCTTGCTTACATGCTGATGCTGAACTGATTAATCTAAGACTAAGACTTTTGGAGCTGTTTAGCCGAGAGCTGATGCAGCTTCGTATTAGTACCGTTGAACTACAAAGTACCCTTCGAAGGGTGGTAGTGCTGAGGGACTAGCGAATGTAAAGAACAACATCAAAATTAAAAAAACATCGTCGACCAAAACTGTCATGGCCCTGGTGCACGAAAGTGTTAAGACAACACCTTATTAGTAGTGCTCCTTTTACAACCCCTTGCTTCAAAGAAGCACTATTTCTTCTAATATAGGTAGGAACGCCCTACATTAAAACGTTCCATGCTGAAGAAGAAGATTGTATTATTCAATTGAACCCAAAATATGCTTTTGGTACGGTCCTGCGCCAGAGATTCTTCCATCTTCGTAATGAAACAGGGACCTCAGACCTGAACTTTTGTATCGAGTTGCGATTCATAAACAGTTGTCCATTAAAAGTAGAAAACTTACCATTCTACTCAGCATGATGCTTAGTTCGAGCTCCCTTTACAATTGTACATAAAAAAAAATATCGGCCAAGAGAGAGCAAATAGTATCAAATGCTATGTTATTTGTACCCATGAACTGTTCTAAAAGATTAGATGGTATTCTTCTTCAGCGACATCCCACCAGATTTTTCAATTGGCATATGTCGTCGTTACCTGTCCAAGAAAATGAATCTCGGTTTATCTAGGGTTCGTACCGTATGCGTTTTTTGTCCATGCATGTTTACAACTTCCATTGTACAACATTTCAGCTTTGATATGAGAGCGTCGGCTGCTTTGCAATAACTCTTACTCAAGTGAAAAGAACATATATCTCATAAACGGATTATAATTGGCAAGAAATACAGGACCATGCATGTCGTTGCATCAATCCACGGAACATCGCTTTGGGTCGCAGCTAGAATTTCAATCAACAGATACTGGTTTTCGATGCATCATGATCAGTAGCCAGCTAGTCATCAGGGCTGCCCTAACAGAATGGAGCTTCCTAGGACCGCTCCTCCGTTCTCAGAGGGGAGGAAAAGGGAGCTGCTGAAGTTAAAAAGAAAAAAATAGCCGTAGAACCGTTCCAGGAAGTCAAAATACACGCGATAGTTCTAGTAGAAGGGATACATGTTTTTTTTTGGCAGTGTTGAGGGCTGTTTGTTAGTTGGAATGCGTGTTTCTGGCGGAATGTAACGTAATAACCAAGGCTAGCTTCGTGATGGAGCATACCAGAAGACTTTTGTGTCTTTTTCTTCACTATTCCAAGTGGATGGCCGAAAAGGCACACCGCTGAGCCTGGGTTGCATTGCACGATAATCCAGCGATGTCGAAAGTGACATAGGTACTAAACTGTATTTGTGTGTGTGTGTGTGTGTGTGTGTGTGAGAGAGAGAGAGAGAGAGAGAGAGAGAGAGAGAGAGAGAGAGAGAGAGAGAGATGAATCACCGCTATAAAGGCCTTGTGCTTTATCAATAGCTTGTCCAGCAAGGTTTGGTCGGTGGAAATCTTTGATAAACCTCAGGATGGAAAAAACATACGTGCACCTGTTTTATGTCCTTTTAGGTTACAAAAATAAACGACTGGGCCAAACCAGAGCCCTATCTGACGATCACAACCTACCAGAAGCAATATCCCACAGATTGTTATCGAACTATCATTACAACGGTGGCTGGAACTCATCATCTAAATACATATCATTGCCCTGCACCCATGACCATCCCAGCCCTGCCGGTGGCTGCACATCCTCACCGTACGATTCTTTAAATTCGTTTCGCTTTTCCATACTGCGATACATATCCGCCTCCCTTCTTTTCTTCAAAATCTCGACACCATCAAACACCCGAGACTTAACCTCTTTGTACAAATCGTTGACAATCTTCTGGTCATCAAGAGCCTGTGAGGGAATTTCCACAGGCTTTCCAAATCGGTAATATATGCGTTGGGCTCCAGCTGGAATCATGAGGGGCGGGAATAGTGGGATATCTTCCATGTTGCTTTGACTGCTTTTCCACTGTCTTGCTCCGTCCTTATGAACGGCGTCGTAGTCGAACGGAATACGAAGAAGCTTAGCACTTGTCTCAAAAATGGTTGCCGTCGTCTTGGAATCTGCAACTATGTCAACCATATCCTCTGTTCCAATAGTCGACACAGGCACGATAGTTGCACCAAATAAGGCACAAGGGCGGATAAATTCGGGGGATTCTGGCCAATGAAGAGAATACTTCGGGTCCCAAGGTTGCTTCAGTGCCTCTCTAGCACCTCCCGGGAACAGTAGGCACCAATTTCCAAGAGATAACTGTTCCACCAATGCTCGGGGGTTAGTAGAAGTAACTCCAAAATTTTCAAGATCCTTCAGGTCAAACGATGTTGTACCTGGAAACTGGTTGACGTTCATTTTTAAAAGCTCCGGGTGGGCAAGACTACGGATAAGAGTGTCCTTGGAATTCAAAACTCTGTAAATGGGATGCATTGCATCGAGCCATCCAAGGAGTGTGTGATTTGAAATGAACAAAATTGGCTTGCCTTCTATGCGGTCGGGTATATTCTCCTCACCAATGAAAACTGGAGAAGACTCCTTCGTTGACTGAGCAAGAAAGTCGCTTAAGCGCAGTCTTTCTACCCGGGAATTTTTCCCCTCAAGCACGGATTTGGAAGCACCACCTGGGAATCTCTTTTTGAACGCTTCCCTTCTTCGTCGCAATTCTGGACTGATGACTTCCGGGCTGGCAGTTACTTCTACTTTGACTCTACTTGCCTTGAATGGCTTCATAAAGTGATCCAACGAAAAGCGTGTATCAAGCATGGGAGCATGGCCACCGAACGGGAGGATCATAGAATAGAGATTTGGGATCAATCTGCGAAGGCGATAGTTCTCGGAGTGGCTCGGAACCAAGTTATCATTGACAGAGCTAATCAATGCAATATCAGTAGGTCCATACTGGCCCCCAATTTCTTCGTAGTCCGCCTTCAGGAACGAAAACTCCTTGAGCAATCTGAGACGATGATTCAAGGCATCCTGTGGCAGCACTTCCGAAACGCGAGATAGAGAACCGATCATTTTTCGCAGGCGTGGTGCAATGGATGGGCCAAAGTTTTCACGCATAGAGGTAATGTCCATAACAAATGGAAGCATAACTGGTGGAAGCAGTAGTGCATACTGTTCCTCACTCAGACCGAGGCCAAGAAGAAAGTCCCATAGGTCAGCGGGCGACGCACGTCTATAGCAGGTAGCTGGATTGATGAGAAGTAACAAATCAATGTTGAGAGCTGTGGCTGACTGCGTACACTGCCGGCGAACGGTCTCTTTAGATAGCATCAAGCCTAGTAGACCACCCATACTTTCGGCGACAATTGTGACGGGACGTCCGCCCGCATCCTCATGGATGAGGTCTGCAATTTCAGTAGCAAGTTCTGGAAGAGACTGTCTATTTTCGAAGGGGTACACCAGCGAATTGACATCATATTCACCTGCACGATCGATATCGTCCACCTGAGATATAATGCTCTTTCCAGTACCGTCAATGCCAGGTAGAAAGTACAGTGGACGACGAAGGCGTGCGTGGCGAATGTTTGTATTCGATAAGCGTAGCAATCGAAGTTTGGTACCTGATAGGCCTGGTTCACTTTCTTCGAAAACTTTGACTGCATTTCGCGCACGGATGGGTCGGAACGGGCTATACATTTCCGATGTAGGCTTGCCAAAGTCAAAGTCAGGATTAGGCCTATCCAGAATGTGAGGACGCTGCGGAACGGGTAGGCCAAAGGCACCAAGCGGGCCTGTTTGGGTCTTGATGGCTTGTAGAGAGGCGATGTATTCACGCGGTAGACGCCAGTATCGTGCGCCATCAATAGCGGCGGTCACATAACGTCGCGAGGGGCGCAAGAAATTGCGGAGCGGCCCAGGAATGGGCGGTGGGCGAAATTGGAACGTCCGGGCTGAAACTTGCGTTGCTTCAGTACCAATAAGTGTGACTGTTATGTCTATGGTAGTAGACGGGGTGAGGAAGTCTGGCACACGAATCGGAGAGCTTTCAGGTATGGATCCCTCTGAAAGTGAGAGACGATCGAAATCTGCTGGTGATATCCAATGCACGACGCCATGCACGGAGGCGTCTGCAGCTGCAGCGATGTTCGCAAAGAGCGGCTCTGGTGGTAGGCCTGGAGTGTCGAATGCAAGCTTGAAGCCGCTGAGAACAGCAGGTGCTGTGTGATGCACCTTGAAGTGTCGAATGGGCGACTTGGACAATGGACCCATTACCAGTGGGTTCATGTTGGAGAAATAGGCGAAATAGGGTATGGCATTTGAGGGTATAGATGCATCAGATGAGGGCATGCTTCCATTTTGTGGAAGTGGCGACGAGCGGTCCACAGTGGGTTCAGTGGGTTCCCCATTGTTCTCAGTACTAGTGTTCTTTAACTGTGTGCTTTGAGGTTTCGAGTTTGCTTCTGGATGAACCAGGCAGGCAACTGTGTGTGGTAAGGTGGGTTGGAGTGCTGGTGCCAAGTTTGACTTCGGCTTGAGAGATGCATTACGTGTGAAGGCACTCGTGGAGGTTGCGGTAAACGGAGTTGCCGTGACGAAGGTAACGGGTGGAGGTGCCATGTTGTGCTGATGCCCGGCGTCACATTCTGCTATACGCATGCACCTAGAAATAATCCATGCATGCACGATTACGATGAACTTAATTTAAAGTTGTATGCACCAACCAACGCCTTTGATATCTTTGTGGTACCTTTGAGAGAGCTCAGACCAAAACTGTTCGGTACTTGCCCTTTAATGGATATAACACCCATAAATGTATCTGTGACTGCTGTCTAGTACAGCAAAATATCGGGCCACAAGCAGCAGCACAAACGGAGCTCACGCCAGGACTGACACCCATTCCCATATTTGCGGGACACCTGCACATCTGAAAATCCTGAAAACATGAAATTAAAATACATTTCGCTGGATAATCAAACCTCTACCGTCTCCTTCCGTCGTCCCCCTCCCACTGCAACGCCCGCTGCTCAGAGCCTGTATTAACGAGTGCGAAATTCCGGCAAACACGGTGCATATTGGGATTTTCGCGGCGGCTCAAGGCAATAGGCCTGGGTTGTCACTCCTGGTTATTACTGACATGTACTAATTTGGATATGGTGCAATGGACTGTAGCATTCATGATATGGTTGGAATCTCATCTGATCAAGCCAGCCTCAGGGCCTTTCTATACTAGAGGGGAACTGGTCACGGGTTTCGGCTAATCATAACGCGACCGCCGTCAATAAATTAACGTGTTACCACATCCTTTCTAAACGAGGGGGTTTCGGGGGCCGGACGGTCTGAGTTTCGCTGTATTATAATACAATCGTACGGAATGGTCAGAGTGGGAGCGGTCTATTTACGCGCAGTAGTGGTCCCTTAGAAGATTAAAGCGGTCCGGACAGCTGTCCGGATGGGTGCGCCGCGTGCGCCACGTGTATGTAGGATAATGAGCCTTACAGTTCCTGACACTGAAAGAGGCTTACACCTTCCGGACCTCTGTCGGCCCTTGCTGGGCACTAACCTCTAATTGGTTATTTCGTTGGCCGCTTGATGGCTCCTTATTGGCCCGACCGGAAATCGTGGAGACTCATTTTACCCCACAATTTTTGAGTCCGGGAACTCGCGCTACACTAACTTAATTATCCTTTAATTTTTCTTAGGAAGTATATATGCCTCGTAGAATAGGCTATTCGAGCACCTGTACGGTAGTATTTAAGCTCTCCCGGATAGTGGGATCCCC
>JAUBNZ010000118.1:0-16377 GCA_032355485.1 Bonnemaisonia californica
GGCGTGACCCAGTCAACCGCCCCGTCACGAGTATCCTTAAAGCATAAGATAAGGATACTCTGGTCTCCCGAAACCCCCTTACGAAACTCTCAGCCTCACCTCCCCGGAGGAGTCGCTCTACCACCCTCTCGCAGGCCAGCTACCGAGAGTTTACTAGGACCCTGTAGCGGAAACCTCAGTTCTCCGGAGGTTGCGTAATAATACACACACCCTAAGGCATCAACTTCGATGAGGCATACGTGAACACGGAAGGCAGAAGGAGGGGGAACGACTGCTCGGTCTCCGGCCAGAATTCTGGGTCATAGGCGAGATAATACTGCATGCGGGTAGCGTACGTCATTCTATACACTTCCACGTTATGCCTCGCGGCAAATACCCGAGTCCCAATACGCCGGCAGCGTTCATCGCGGGCCTCCTTGAGGAACCAGCTACGGAAGAACCACGGTCTTGCGACCTCCCCCGGTCTTTCGCAACTAGGCGGGTCTTCGTGATACTCCAACACTGCTCCTCGCTCGACGAGGAACATCCCGTGTGGCGCGACGGTAAGTGGATTTGCATGTGGAAGACTGCCCTCTGGTCGAGTGGCCCAACCCGCCAACCGGCGGACATAACGCTCTTCCTCGGACCACCGCAAGTAGGATACGCCGGACGGCATCCCGCGAGGGATTTCAACAGGGCAGGTAGCATTCTTACGACGGGCGTCCCATGCCAGATATCCCCCGTTCATGGTTCCGTCCCGTTTGGACACATTGGTTTCCACGTTCTCGAACCGATCCCAGTCGAAACGGCTACGTTCAAGGGGCTGATTGCGAAGAATAGACCAATTCATGACAGAAACGTGGCGAAACTGGTAACTGGTAACCTCCGCCAAGGTAAATGTCGGGATCTATCTCCGCAGAACGACACTGAGGCGGCAAGGCCAGCGGGGTCACACCGGGGAGACTCGGCAGCATACCGTCCAGGGGGAAAACCTAGGAACCTTGGGTACACCGCTGGACGAAACTGGCTGTCCTTTCGCCATTTGGGCAGTTCTTGGGAACAAGATTTCAGGCGTTGTTGAAAAACAAATGGTACGCGACGTGAGTGCGTATGCAGCTGGTACGGAGCGCCAGAAGGGAAATATATTCACCAACGCGGGCCGGTTTTAAAGGCATCACTGCCAGGGCACACACCCACTCGAGGCGACTCGGACTTGGTGCAAATCGACGCAACACTCCACACCACGCATCACCAAAACGGCAGAGCAACCATATTCGCCGGCACCGCTGCCAGGACACGCGCCGGCTCGAGGCGACTCAACCTTGGCGGAAATCGACGCACCTCGCAAAGAAGGTACAGAAAGCCGGACAACACACCTATTCGCTAACGCGAGGCCGGTTTCATACAGACTGGGACATGGCAGGCGCCCTCTCGAGACGATTCACACATGGTGCACATCAACGCACCGAAAAGCACCACGACGCAGCGTACCCGTGTCAACTGGCGTCGGTTCCTGGGCACGACCCGCTATACGCCCACTTAAGCCACCCGTCACCATTCACGACCATATGTTCGGGTCGCCCCGGCTAAGGGACTTTGATGCAAATCAAGCCCCAGGCAATTGCGAGAACCAGGCGTACCCCATGGCCCCACGGAGCACCCCCGCATCTACCACCGAAGGGAACGCTCCGCACGCTTATACCCGGGTGCCCCGAGAAGCCGTTGGCTTGGTAAAGTCCCCAGTTGTGACGACCCTAAGAGAAGGGGCCAGGCAGCCTACAAGGTTTTTTATGTTCTGTCATGGATGATCTCACTTCTACCCGAGCCACTCCGCAAGTTCACCTACATCTGGCCTGCGCTTGTTCGGATCCCCCCTCCACATCGACCACGTAGTTCGCAAGAACGTCAGTCACGGCCGTTTCCCCTACGACGCTGCTGGCTGCGCGTCCGTACCCCCGCCTCCACGACTGTCACCGACGATATCCCGCGCAACTCAACGGGAGGGACGGGAGAGCGACGACTTGTCGACCGGGAAGCGTCCAAAGACCTACACCTCTTGCGTGGGAGTGGCCCAACTTCGGTCGACGCGACGTCGACATTTGGGTTCACACCCTTGGTGTCCTCGTCGTCTTCTCGGAGCTCCCCGCTGGCCACAGCACAAAGGTCACCGTCGCCGGAGATCTCCTCGCCGACATCGAGAAACATGTCCACCTGAGGGCTGGAATCAGCAATGGTTGAAGGAACGGGAACAGGCCCCCCCACTATCAGCGAGCACCACCTCCGGAACGGACCCCGCGGTCAAACCCGCGAAGGCGGTTAACAGGACTTCTTTCACACCGGCCACTTGGTCTCGCAGCGGCTCCAACTCGCCCTGTACTCTCGTACGCAGTCCTCCGGATCGCCTCGCAAGTTGTCCCTGTTACTCCTGTTCCAACCGTCGGTACACGGATACCTCCTCCCGCACAGCAGCGAGGACTTGCAGATCAAGGCCATGTTGCTCGCGGAACCGAGTATTCTAGCGCCGCAACGCAGCTACTTGTGCAATCACCGGTACCGCTTTGGGCTCCACCTCGTCCATCACCGCGGCCTGTAGCAGGGAGAGGATCATTTGTAACGTGACGGGCCCCTCCAAACTCCAGCACATCATGAACTCCCTTGCGGGATTGGCAGGATGCACTAAGACGTCGCGGGGGACCCCCATCCCTAACGAGATACCCAGGTGTCGACTACCCCAATCGGTATCCTCGAGGACCGGATCGAAGGGCAACCACAGCCCCACGTCATCCTCTGCCAGTCCAGGAAGGACGATCTTCGAATGGGCGGACCACTCCTCGCGCGTTGCACCTCGAGCAACCGACTCAGGGCCGCGGCAGGATACGGCCCACCATTGGTAACATGATCGACACCGAGTTGTGTGATCATCGGGATGAGGCGGGGTTGAACATAATTCAACCGGCCGTGCTCATATGCGGTATGTAAGAGGGTCGCCCCTATCCGCTGGGCCCACTCAGTCAGCGCCACCGCCCAAAACGTCGCGCCCCGAAGCTGGTAGAAACCCCGATTCATCAGCACCGTACCGCCATACGTGAACACGGGCGGGAGCAATTTGGGGAATCCACGCTCCGTCTCCGGCCAGAAGGAGAGTTCGTACCGCGGATAGTAGTGCACTCGCGTGCTTGCATCGAACCGATGGGCTTCAATATTGTGGCCGCCCCCGAACAGACCCATCCGGACACGATGACGATGCTCGTCCTTGCCTTCCTTGTTGAACGGCCCGCGACACCACCAGGGCCGGGCGCATTCGGGCCCTTCCAGACGGGGGTTCTTACCCGAATGGCCCAGAGGTCACGTGCACGCAGCTGAAACGACGGATGAAGCGCAACCGCCAAGGGGTCAGGGTGAGGAAGTCGGTCGCGATAGGTTGTGGTTAACACCGCAAGGTGACGGACCGCGTCGGTGTCAAACGGCCAACGCAAATAATATAGGTCGCAAGGCATGTCGTCGGGGACCGATGCCCAGAAGGGCACATGCTCGCACCTCGTTTCCCAGGCATCGTGCCCCCCCGCACAGGAATTAGTACGCTCCCGCACCTGCGCCTCAATGGCATCGAACCGCAGCCATTCGAGGCACCTTATCCGACTCACTTCGTCAGGAAGAATGGCGCAGGTCGGGAACACCCGGGAAGAGAACGACCACCAGGGTTCGAAGAGGCTCGGCACACGCGCGGCCATGACAGACAGCCTCTCGGCCAAAGAAAGATAAGGAGACAACCCGACGTCATCGTCCCGAGACGCCTCGGACCGCGGGACATGCGCGGAATCTGCTACCGCAGCGTAGGGCCGAGCCCACAGAGGACCATCCACCAAATCGGGGGCATACATCGCCGCCCTGCACGCAGCACACAAATGAGACCTGTCCAAGATGAAACCGATGCAAACCGTGACGAGGAAGGAGCGCCAAGACGATCACAGGTGCTCACGTATTCAGCTGGAGCTATTGTCTCAGTCTTAGTTAGGGGGTAGTGTGGGACAAAAACCACTCCCAAAAACTAGGGAGCCGAACACGTGTCCACAAGGACAACCTCAAGCGGGAACGATGGCCGCCTGACAACACAGTTGACAAAGCGCAGCGACGTGGCCGATGTGGGCAATCGGCGAGCGCGCACGCGACCGTAGGATAGCTTACAGTAACCACTCGACACCCTTCGATACTGCATCAGTGCCCTGTAATGGCACCGGTGCCCAGCCTGGCTCCCGACAGTAATGGCATGCACTAAGCTGCATTACAGTAATTGCCTCTCCCTCTACTTAATAGCCTGCGGGCTTCACCTGCTGGCCGATCACTAAAGGTACCAAGGAACCACCCTTCAAACTTAGTCTTTGCCCCTCGCCTAGCTTGCCTCTGCGGTCATTCGAGGACTCGATTATTGTGTTTGCACTCCCATTTGCACTTCCACGCCCGTCTCCGTGACAACTGAGCTGACCCCGCGCGGCGCTGTTTGCTCACGACGCATTCCCGTAATCGTCACCGATTGTGCCAGGAACATCCATCCTTCGCCAGGATCGGTGGACCCGCACCTCGTGGACCTTATGACCCACTTCCGCGCGCGTGAGTCTCTCCATTGAGACTCCAAAATCAATCTCGTGAACAACCCTCTCTCCTTGTTTCCCTCTGTCCCTGTAAGCTCTACCACGCTACCGTTCCTATCACAGGGCAGTTCTAAAGCGACGCCTTACGGCGGTTCTTGCTTGTTCTAAGACAGGACCTTCGGTCCTTCATAACTACCGCAGTTGGATTAACGCATTTGAATTTATTCTTGCAGTTATTTTGTCTGTTACTTCCAAATTTCAGTCTCGCCCCGGCGAAGACTGACTTGCAGAATATTTTCTAGAGTCTGGCACACAAGAATCACTAAAATCATTAAATATTTCTAGTGCATTTCACAGGCCATTCACTGTGCTCAGCAATCAATTTCATTATATTCTAATGCAGCCCATTTCCACGAAATCACCGTCTACACGATCATCAATATCATCCGTCTGCTCATCTACCACCACTGCTGTCTCTACCGCACCCCAATCCCACCGGTATTACATCTGCACCGTCGCCCGTTCCACCATTATTGAATCGCTCGTCGTGCTTCCCGCAGCCGCTTTTCCCCTGCCACTTCCACCTCTCGAACTTTCCACTTCGCCATTGCCATCGGCCGCCTGCATGTCAGTCACAGGAACCACTGGTGTGTTGCAAAAATCAGATAATGATGGAATCTCAGTGATCGCTTTGGATCTCCGCGTGAAACCTTGTGAAGAAATGTATCGCATCTTGAGTAGTCCGTGATTCATATTTTGAGGCTTTTTGCTTAGTGGGGATTGTGTTTCCAAGTCCCGGGTATCTCCGCGACTGTCGCGCTGTGCATCCGACGGGCTAAACGATATAACGTGCGTATCTGCTTGGAGATAGATGTCATTCCTTTCGCCCTATTAGGGGTGCTCTATCACTCCATTGAGAGAATAGACCAGTAATCTGCTTAGCTACCTCCTAGGGAGGTGGGGGAAGCGTTTCCAGTCCCTGTTCACAATCGGTAAATGTGTTGACGTTTAACTTTTACGGTTTCAAGTTCTAGCCCTTCGCCGTGGCGTTACCGCTCTACCACGCTACCGAGCTGTTCGTGCATATACCCTACATAGGCAATTTCCGTAACTCCTACGAGTGTGAATAAGTACTGCACCAAAATTTAAGTGCGCTGAACAATCTTTAAGTGAGTATAATACCGACTCTTCCCCCAGGAGGGGCTCGTGTTCAAGAGGAGTGGCGTGGTCGTACCAGCAGCAGCTTTCACTCAATCGAGTGAGATGCAGATTTCTACGGCGCCAAACTCATCGGCGCAGGAGGACACGTCCGGCCCTTCGGCCACGAGCTTTCATCGAAGAGACAGCACACCTTCGCCGTTCAGAGTTATTACGCTCGTTCCCGTCGGAACCGCTCTTTCTGACAAGGCTGTGTTTTCAATTGGTTTTAATTGCAAGGTTCTATTTCTGGTCGAGTCACACCGCAGGGGAAAAGGGTGGCACCATAATTTCTGGGGGCCGACTGCCCCTGGACTCGTCAGACACGTGTCCCACACATGGTACCCGCACTCCGTGGACCTCAATTGTGGCGCCCCGCTCTGCGGTCCAGAAGCAGGACCCAGTTATTCCGTGTCACCCATTGTTCGGTATTCCTTGTCATACCATAGATCGGTGAGTAAAACAACTGAAGTTTCTTCAATGCCGTGTGACATGAACGTGACAACGTCATGTCAACATATTTGTCCACTCCGTTTGCATTCTGGTTGCTTGCAAGTACCGGAGGGTAGATGCTATCGATGCTTTTTCGGGCTCTGGCGCAGTGTCCCGTCGGAAGGGCACGCTCTAACTTTACCCTTGGAAGGGTAGGTGTCAAAGTCGTTACCTCTCGGAAATATCTCCAAACGTAACATTATTATTAAGGTTACGTATACGTGGGTCTTCCCGAGTGTCTCTTCAACACAGCCGATGTCCACATAAATTGTGTGTGTGGCACAACACGGGGACTGCAGGAAAGTGTTGTTTTGCCACTCACCCAATTTCATCACTGGTCCATTGGTTTGCCTCCGCCATTGGCTTCTCAGCTACTTTCAACATAAATTTTACTTGTTTTCGTAGCATTGTTGGCTCTACAATCATTTGCATTACAATTACAGCTTCTGTATGTGCCGTGAGGGCCTATTACTAACATAATAATAATTATAATAATCGGATGCAGCAGCACGGCTAAAATAACATGTTCACTGGCAGGTTGGTCACCCAGATGATGATGAAGATGATGATGATGATCGATGCACTACTTGTCACGTGGCGACGGGAGATGCAAATTGCTCCATATATCCATACGCATGGGTCTTTCTTCGGGTACACTGCAGCTTCAGTTTTCAATTCTGCCTGTCACGCAGACTCTGTCACGTTTGTCGTTTGCCGGAATGCATTGCGCTGCAGAGACTGGAGAGACTGGCTGCTTTTGCACTCCGGATACTACGCCACGGCCAACGCCAAATTTCGGTCGTCCATTTCCCCAGCACACACGCGTCCAAGCCCTCCCGACAGATTACATATACTCCCCCAAAACAACTGAAGTGGGAGAGTATGGGGTGCTCTACTGCTCACAATACCAATATACGTTATTTATTGTTTGTAAGTGTGCATGCACTCATGCATGCATACTGTACTTTATGTATACTGTACACATACTGTACAAACTGTATACTGTCTTCAGAGTAGAGATTAAACATGCGCTTCTCTTCGGAGAATATGTCGGGTGTGGGTTGTCGCCCGGCTGGCGAGCGCATTGTTTTCCCGAGTAGCCGTGTTTTGTGTCGGTCAGATGATGCCAGCAGTGCTCGTGCCAGTACTCAGTACGAGTGACACCCCGTGACTGACGGTGAGTCAGTGAATTATACACTGCTGACGTTGTACACTGGGAAAGGCACGTAAATACCATCCCCAGTACGAGGGTCGTGGCTGTAAATAGCACCAGTCACAACGGTACAGTACTGAGATTGGCAGACAGCACACCAGCGTGATATCGATACCTCTGTAGTTCTGAGCTTGGCGCCGGTCTGATAGCCCGGCGCGCGGTAGAGAACAAGCCGAATGGACAATCTACTGTTTAGTTCTGAGCCCGTCAGCCGTTGTAGTACATAGAGGTAGACGAAGAAGAACAATACAATGAACTGGGGAATAAACGGAGTAACTATCAATCCATTATGTGAGAGCTCTGCGGAGCATGTTGCAGTGGTCATCCCCGACGGATGCACCATCGGCTAAATGCCATTGGGCTGCGGCTATATAAGTGCATTCAATAATCAAGATAGTAGAATAGCAATCGTGCTGTCTGCTGACATTTTGGCCCCGGGGCGAAGCCGAGGGTAAAGTTCACTGTACAGTACTGTACACCTCGGGACAATCCTTAAATTAAAACCGCCATTATTACAGCACGTCCAGTTCACGTTCATGCAATTTTCAATTTGTGCCTTCTATAAACCCAGCTTGCTTCCACTTTCAGCAGTTGTCACAATTTAAGTTAATAACAACGCACAGCAACTGACAACCCGAAAAACTTGGTCTGTGCCGTCTGCCACCGTACCCCGAACTGGAGGCAAGCAAAAGTCTGTACGCTTATCAATCACGTGAGCGCCAATCGCGGCGAACCGCTCACTTCCGACCGCAAATAGCGATCAACATTGCCACACTTCCGTCGTTGCCGTGTTGCTGCAGTGCCGTGTTGCTGCAGAACAGCGGAATGCCCGCGAAGCCCAACCGTACCCCGTCATGGGGCACGACGGTACGTCGATGAACGACCCAGCACGTCGATGAACGCCACATTTTATGTCACGCAGCGGACTAAGATTCAAATTGCTCCACATACTTTATTTCTGCGAATCTTTCAAAACGTTACCTACAATTATCGCACGTGTTGCAACCAGCCGCACAGACTCTGTCACGATCGTCGAACCTTGTCTTTTCCTGTGATGCTGATGCACAGACTAGGAGCTACATCCACGTATTACGCCACCGCCACCGCAATTTTCCCTCTTCGTCCAATTCTCCGCTGCAATGGAGCCCGAGCCCTCCAGGAGTCAACATAAATACCGCCCCACCGCTCCCTTCTCCATCGCCCACCCTCCCACTCTGCACGTCCAGCACCAGCACCTCAACATACTTCTATCCAACCCGATCTGCAACTCCATCATGGCAAGAGACGACCCCGTTCCGCTCACACTCGCCTTTAACTCTCCGAAAACCCCAACTGGGCAACCATCTGCGCCTCGTGCCTGCCCCCAGATACCCCGCAACAAGCCATTGCCCGACACACACCTCCCCGAACTGCGCAACCCGCTCCCAGGCTGCATGTATGATAGCGGCCCGCGCATTCGCGAAGCTGGCACCTCCAACCCTGCCCCGAAAAGGCGCAGGACGTAGTACCTGGGTAAGACGCACTTGCGTTTGGATATTAACGACGTTTGTGTTGCTGCATGCGTTGCGGATTTGTACTGCTATTTGTATTAGCAATTGAATTGCAAACTAATTGTGTCGCCCAATGTGTCACTCATCCTGCCACTAATTTGTTTTGCGGCAGTGTCTACACAAAAGGTGATCAAACATGGCGGTGGAGGTGCGGAAGAGAAGAGAAGAAGATAGATGTATCCCGAGGACACTTTATTCAGTAGTTGTCGTTTCATGTGGTCTAATGGGAACCGCTCGCCGACGTTCATGCAGGTGTGGATACTACACGGGCCAGCCTAGTGGCTTGGTGATGAACAGATATGGACTACGGGCTAAAACCATGAGGTCCGTTTGAATATCACATGAGGGAAGCATCGCTGGCCGGAAGCACCGAAGTGGCGGCGGGTCCATCTGACAAAGTATTGGACCAGGCCCTAGGCAGATGAAGCCATGCATGATATTCAATCTAGCACTCGTTACAAATTAATGTCCGAGTTAGCAATTCCAGATGACGTAAGAGTACTACAATGGGGTGGACGGTGCTGCGTAACTTCACTGGTAGACAAAGCTTCCATTACTGTATAATCAAACAGGTAAAGAGACAAAAGAATCTTGTAAATGAGTATAGCGGAGCGTTTATTCTGTTAAGAATCACTCTGGCCCTTCGAGTCTACTTGAACGCACACACAAGAAAACAAAGGGTAAGCGGCAATATGGACAAGAAAATATAGTATAGCCTCTCTGTCCGCAGACAGCAGTGCCATGCGGAAGGAATCGGGGATCGAAAATGCAGGCTCACTCCAGACAATAATCACGTCGTTCAGTGCGCACCGCACGCGATTTGCTACGCAACATGCTGCTGAAGAGGGAAGAAGGCAGCACCGTGGCAGAAATCAGGCGCATACTGCGGCTCAGCGTGCCGCACGAGAGGAGAAAATGGTGTGACATTCACTTGAAACGCGCTCCGCCGGTGCGAATTCACGCTGCCGCCCACCAGGCATAGGCAGTGTGGGTAGATCGTCCTCGATCTATGGCGACCGGAACTGCGTGAGTACGTACCACCATGGGTAGGAGTAGAGTTAGAAGAAGACTGCGAGCTGCAAAAGCTGAGCGGAAGGACGGAGAACGGTAGCAATGGCGAACGATACTGACCGGTGCGGCCTATGGCTCGTGGTCACGAGTTCATGTCGGGTTGATCTTGGTTGATCTGCTCCTGCGCCTTCCACTAGAGGGGCATGGCGGTCGCTGATGGGGCAGCGTGGAAGCAAATTCGGAAGCGGTTATTTTGAAATTCTTTCTAAGAGCATATCCTCCCATGCCGATGTTCTTAGGCTGGTTGAAGAACATAATTGTTTTTATTTTTGAAGCTGTCGTCTGTTACATGGACGGACACATGGACGGAATTTCCGTCCATGTAACAGACGACAGCTTCAACCGTCACGGAATGGCGATTACTGTAAAGCATTACGAACACTCTTTACGGCATTCTCGGGAGAGCGGCGAAATAATATCACATTATATTGTTATTATGATACAATCTGGAGCGTGCCAAGTCGGTATACATAACGTTTATTATCACCCGTCACGCATCTTCCTTGATTTTTTAAATTGATTTTTTTTCTTTCCTTTACTATGGTGGACGCACTACTGTACTGTAGGAAGCACTTTCCGCTTATATCGGCGCCCAGATTGTAGCCGAGTCCACATTTTCACGCTCATGCGACTTCTGACTTTTGCCAACTACCCAACTACCGACGGCATTCTTGATGTAAGGCAGACAACGCCTCCTTACAGTGTGTGCACCGAAAACCTCCCCTATGGGGTAGAAAACAAGGAAAGCTGGTAACGTCCAGCCGGGGTTCGGGCCCGCGACCTTAGCGGCCAAACACTGCGGCCTAAACCACTACTTTTGGCTACGGGTGAGTATAGAGTCATCCCAGGACCTAACATATACATGAAGCAGGTTGTGTCCACGATGTCCGCAATGCGGACCCCGCGTCGAAAATAAAAGTCGCACCCTTCTCTTGCATCGAACTTGAAAATTTCAACTTGAAATTCACTCTCGGCCGCGGCCGCGAAGCATGGAAACAGGCAGCGATCAGAATGGAATGTCACAGCAAACTCCGTGAGCAGCGGGGGAGACTGTCATTGGACATACGAACGCGCTGCCTTTGCGCTTACATGTCCGGTCAGGTCACTCTCGTCACTGCATTCGTTAACTGTACGGACAGGATTTTATATATCAGCAGCAAAGAACGGCACATGACATCATTTTTGGCTGTCAGAGCACCACAATGTACTGTAGAATCTACAGCACACGCGACCCTCCCTAGCCAAATGACCCCATTCCATACATTTCAAGGTCATGTAACTTCAATTTGTTAAATACCAATCGAATATTCTAATGGAGGGCAGCGCAGATACAAAATGTACATTGGGCATCTGCAAGAGACTTCATTCAGGCCGCTCAGGTGGTGACAGTAGGATTGCCCCAGGCAAAAAGGCCGCCATCTATGCAACGCAGCGCTCAGCAACGCGGACTATCCCCACCAGCATACCAGCTCAAGCAACTTACATGCTACTGATGTAGGCGGACTTACTGGCAGCTGCACCTGGGGCTATACGTGCCGCAGATGGGGGGTGGGTACATGAAGTACTTGAGAGCTGATATGGGCGTGATCTCGATGAGCTGGAGCGCGCGTTGAGATCATGACCGAAGGGCGGCTGGATAGGCGCATATCGGGTGGTCGGGGCGGGGCGGGTACGGTGGGGGTTGTGGTTAGCAAAGGTGGATACCAGGTTGGAGAAGCGTACGCTGGCGGAGGTGCTGTGCCGATAAACGGGCATCTGGGGAGAATGCCAAGATTACCTATGATAATTTGGTAGTATGGAGGATCGGGGCGAAAGAAGGGGCTTGGTTGCGAGGGGAGGGGCTGGTGATGACGAAAAGGGAATGATGGCGACAGAGGAAGAGGTTAGTGGGTCATGTGGAATGTGGAGTGATACACGTAAGTGAGTGATACAGGAACCTCGGTGCCCCTTCCGTGCACTGTGCTATGTCACCGATGTACTCTAACAAAAGTATAATCCCCCTTCTAAAACATACCGATCTGCAAACCAGATTCTGATGACGCCGATACCAGCGTTCTTTGATTCTGTCAGTACCGCACATTGGGCAGAGCGGTGCGTGACGTTTCCCACGCTTGATCTGGGCGGTGTGGTGCAGCTTTGCACGGTGTGGTGTGGTGTTGTACGGTGTTGTACGGTGCGGTGCAGTGCGGTGTTGCCCGGGACCCACACCTCCAGGGTGCATCGGCCTTCACCAGATGGAGGTCGGATGCTGCAAGACAAGACGATATGGAAATGCAGGTCATTGCGTGTATGGAATGGGGTGAGCAGGTTTCGCAATTGAGTAAGTCATAAATAGATTGAGCGCATTTATTCATTATGTCAGGTTGGGATGTTAACGCTAGATGGTGGAACAAGTAAGAAAGTGAAGCAGTTGCGGTGGACGCCGGGTGCCACTTGGGTGGAGCCGGCGAAGCATGTGCAAGGGGCATTGTTAGGCAGTTACAAGTTAGGTGAGGCGGGGGAAACTAGCGATGACGAGAGCCGGAAGATGTGCAGGAGGCTCTGCCAGAGCGGTAGTAGCCGCTGCCAGTTGTTCGCGTACTGCCGGTGGAATGAGTGGGGCGCGGGGCGAGGCCGATGTTTGACACGGCGGTGGGCAGGCTGCGCATGGGCGGTACTTCCATGTACGGCTCGGGTGTGCAGGTTGGTCGGTAGTTGACGGGGCGCGTCTGGGCGTTGGAGGGCGTGTATGGGGATTGGTGCGACATGGCTGGTGGTTGGAGAGTGGCGGGAGGCGTGTGTGCGGGAGTGAGGGTTACAGGTGGTGTGGTGTGGAGAGAGTGTGATGGGGTACGCGGAATGTTGCGTGAGATGTGTTGCGTGAGATGTGTGCATGTGTTGTGCGGATGTGATGGGGGTGGGGGCCTGTGGGGTACAGAGGCTGTCTATATATAGGCCCTGGGGTAGCGGGACAGGCGGAGAGAATACGAAGGATAGAATGGACAGGGTACTGGGTGGCAATTGGCGCATTCCGCAGCACATTCCGCACGGCAGACGTAATTGGAGCGGATGGGGGTGGGAAAGATAAGGGATGAGAGGAAGGGGGCCTTGCTATATGTCAACGATGTGGACGTGCGCCACGTCGATTGGCGGACGCGCGGGTCACACCGTCGTGTGCGCTGGCGTTGCTGCGGACGGCATCGTCATGGAAATGGGAAGTGGCAGATGGGTTCCAACGGGAGTCTGGGAATTTGGTGCGAGGAAGGTCTGGGTGGCCTGGGAGGACGGTGCGTGAACATTGCTGGACAGGGAAGCATACACGTGGAAGTTGCGTTTCTGACGGCCCTGCGTGCCAGCGCGACACTGTTGTCTGGGAGGGGGCTTGAGATTGGGGAAACAGTTGTGGGAAATAGTTGTGATGGTGGCGGATCTGTGCGCTGATTGGGTACATTTCAGGAGCGTCTGTCCGATCATTTGGCGGAAATCTGGAATAGCATTAAATAATCGTGGCATATTTGGGAAGTCCGCAAAAGGTACTTTTACTTCTACACGTGTACTTTCCAGTAGATCGCTGCTTTTCATTGGCTACTGCAGAGGCGGCTACCAGAGGCGGTTACCAGCAACAGCACTGCAGTCAGGTTCTCATGGAGGAAACTACTTGTTTCATTTGCACCACATTGCCTACAGTTTGAAACCGGACAAGGAAGTTCCTTGTCTGGTTTGACCAGCTGACGGCTGGTCCTGGCCCTTCGTACTCTGCATCTTCAGTTTCGCCAACCCACAGTAAACGTTTCTGCACCGTGCGCATTCCCCCTGCAGCAGCCAGCAATGTACGCTGTACGCTGTAAAGCGGATAGGCGGCGGTGTCGGGTGCGAAAACTCCCCTTCGCTAGTAAAACCTGTCCCATGGAAGGGCCACGGGTGCCCGCAAGGCCTCCGTGCCTTCTCCGTGCCTTCTCCGTGCCGCACACCCTGGATGGCGCCGTTCGGATGAATCCGGATTGTCTCATGTCATGGTTTCACAAATGAGCTAATTCAGTTTGTGCGCTGTGATCCGCCGCACATTGAACATGCTTCGTGTGCAGTAAGTTGAGTAGTAAATTTTATGTTGGACGGCTGTGAATATTTCGTGCCCGTCACTGGCAGCACGGTGAATGTGCAGATTCCGGGCCGAAGCGTTCTCTGTACATTTGAGGAGGGGGAGTTGATTGGGTGTGTCGATTCTTGCCGATTCTTCACCCGAAGACTGTCCCAAATCTGAACGTAGGAGCCATGATAACTGCTAAATTCGGTTAAGAAAGACAGGTATCCATCTCATCTACCAAAGGGTATCTTACTGCTCAAGGGGGCTCTTTAAATGGAGGATTGGTAACGTTATGTGTGATTCATCCAGGGGGGCCTGCTATGCTAACTATGCTAATTTTGGCTGGTAAGGTCTTCCAGTACCGGAGCACGTGATTCAGTTTGTAGCTGACGTTGGAGGGCACCAAATCCCCCCTGGCACTGTAAAACGCAAACAACATGCGCTTCCGTATCATAGTATAGACAATGAACCACCTGATTATGCCCACATAGTGTGTGAAACCCATGATATTGTTGTGGTGTAGATAGCCCTTAGAGTGCTGCCAAAGTGTACGGCACGAGAGCACGTTACATCCGACAGCATTGAATGAGCCACCCGTTGAGCACAGGGCTCCCCGAAGCATATCGTGCAAGCATGGAAGGACGAAAGGATGCATTGCACAATTGCATAACGCTCAGCCATGCCGGCAAAATAATAGACCACAGGGGAGAAAAGGTTTTCCGTATTATTCTCATCTTTATTTGCTTGCTCTTCTTTCCCACTGAGGCCTTGACAGGCCGCTCGCTGCACCCGCTCGCTGCACCCGCTCGCTGCACCCGCTCGCTGTATGCTCTGCGTTGGGGCCAGCACTGTCGTTCTGTATTGGAGCATCGCTGCCTCGAAGGATGCTGTTGTGCCCAGCGCTGCACTCCACTCCGCGCGCATCTCCACTTCTCTCTGTATATATTCTCATACATTATCTATGTACTGCAGCATGATTTTTAAAATTAAATTAAATTAAATTAAACTTAGTACAATCATTGTGCAAATGGAAATGCAATGCACCATGGGCCCATGGTGCATTGCAGTTCCATTTGGCACAATATGTCTGCATGTCCTTACGTACAGTAAACTTTAAGTGAAAGCATAGTCTGATTCCGCCTCAGAGTACCGGATGTCTCGCTTCCCTTCCGACCACCTCTGGTACCGAACGGTAACAGGGGTACAGGGGTACCCTTGGTAACCCAGGGGCGCCTCTTGTACCCTTCAGCCTTGGTACTTCGTACCCTACATATAATGTACATGTGGCATTCAAAACACGTATGTACATAGTATACTATGAAGTAATCGTCGAATGAGGGGAGTGGATTGTAACCTGTGGCGGCCGCCGCTCCAAAATCTTTACGGGAGCTGTGAAAGGAGAAGAGGACAATACTACTGCTTCCATGTTCCCACATTGATTATACCCTCGTGCACCACCCGCTAAAAATGTAATTGATCACCTTCTCAAGGCCGTCAACGGTAATAACCCTTTTCGTGTTCCATCGCCGCTGATAAGAAATAATCTTCTTTACTATATTTCATGGTGCACCATGCGGATGTGATACCGCTGTCCGGAAATCTATGATAAATGAGAATGCTGATAAATGGCGTCGGGAATAATCTGGAATGAGAGAACATACAGCTAGAGACACCGAAAGCCCATCCCAAAAGTCGACAATGTATACACAGCGACAAGGGAACTGTCCAGCACTGCCCGCATCTTTAGCAACGGATTCTCACAACCGTATCGGTCTATCTCCGGGGGGGCGCTTCGCTATCCAACTACAGTTTGGGCTGTTTCCGGACAGCCCCCGTTACAGTTCCCCTTTCAGACCGAACACACCCTCCCCAGCGAAAAAAATGTCAACCCCTTCTATCCCAGGAGCCCTGCTGTTGCACGCTTGTACATTCTTCTCGGCTGCAGTAGTAGCTTTCCGCTTGCTGCAATATAGAACACTGTCTTTGTCCCTTTGCCCCGAAATCATATACGTTATTTACGGTAATGACTGCTTCTACGCCCATATCTCTGCAACTGCGGTATTCCTGTACATGATGTACTGCAGCATTCTGTAAGGTTGCAATACATTTCTATACCGAACTTCTTTCGTTACCCCAGGACAAAAGCAATCCCCCTTCTAAAACATACCGATCTGCAAACCAGATTCTGATGACGCCGATACCAGCGTTCTTTGATTCTGTCAG
>JAUBNZ010000119.1:0-24753 GCA_032355485.1 Bonnemaisonia californica
ATGGTAAATCACGTGTAAGTAATTTAACAATTATATCTACAAACTGGGCCAGAAATAGGTGCGGTAAAAACAATAAATTACAATTAGTAGTCACGGAGATTAAACTAAGGCAAGCCGCCTATACATTTGGAGCTTTGCTGCTGCTGTTGCTGCCGTATTTTTGATTGTATGCTGTTAGGGGCCCAGGGTAGAAACTTAAATAAAAAAGTGGGGAAAAGTAGCTGTAAGGCCACCTCATACTGTAGCTAATCTTTATTGACGGGAGAACAAGGAACGCTGGGGGGCCGAGGGCCCCCGAGCGTTCGGCAAGAAAATAAGGAAAATGTCGGGCCTTTCGGCACACAGCTAGAAAAAAATCAAGGAACACTCCGGGCCTTCGGCCCTGAACTAATAATAGAACAGTTTGAGGGCTTTCGGCCCCCGAGCAAAAACATTATGAAACGTTCGGGGCTTTCGGTCCCGAATTAGCACTATAGTTCAAATTATGCTGGGGCCTTTGGCCCCGAGCGTTCGCGAAATAAATCGAACAAAACTAAATTTCGAAGTGAAATGGAAAAGAACCGGGTAGGTCGAAGTTCCAAAATGGGCTTATAGTAATGGACACGTGTATATGTCGGGAATCAGGCTGCCGTTGTTCGGGGAATGAAGAAATCAATGCTATGCGAGTGCAGAGCGCGCAAAAAGAAGAAGACGGCAAGGTGGACCTAGCGGGATTTGAACCTACGACCTTCCGAAAGGAAAAGAAAGACGGGAAATGCCGCTAGGGGGAATGGTCCCGCGACCTGCGCCCTTGGCTTGAATTGTGGATTTCAGAAATTCTTTCATCAAAATTCGAGCGCGTGCTGCACGGCTCAAGTCATGATAAAAGACGTGTGACCAAGCTTAACTATTCAATCTATATTTTAGAGTACTGATATTGGTGCTGCCATGTGGGCCAATAGATTTCGAGCTTTGCCGCCGCTGCTGGTGCTGCTGGTGCTGCTGCAGATACAGCTGCTGCTAATGCTGCTGAATTCTTTGACTGGCTGTTGTAATGGTGCGCAGAGTAGTTTATTGTATTGCAAATGTAGATTTACTTTACAATACAGTTAGAAAAGGGGTAGTCGTACTGGAGAAAACTATTAATGATAGGAGAAGAAGGAACGCTCGGGGGCCTTCGGACCCTGAGCGTTCGCCAAAAAAATAGGAAAAATGTCCGGGCCTTCAGCACACAGATAAAAAATAAGGAACACTCCGGCCCTTGCCCTGAGCTAGAAAAAGATAATGGAACAGCTCGGGGGCCTTGGGCCCCCCTAAAAACGAAAACGCTCAGAGCATTTTGCCCCGAGTTAGTAGAAAAATTCCAAGAAATTTTGGGGGCCTCCGGTCCTAAGTGTTCGGGAAATAAATCGAACAAAAATAAATTTCGAAATAAATTGAAAAAGGAGCAGAGTGTCGAAGTTGGAAAATCGGCTTACAGTAGTGAACACCTGTATATGTTAGGAATCATACAGCCATGGAAAGTTAGAAATGAAGCTTCCAATATTCGATATGTAAACCACCACGTGAAATAGCAGAATGTTTTCATAATTGGCTGACAGTAAAGGCTTACGGGTTTACTGTAATGTGTGGCAATATGTCAAGATGTGATTGGTCTATATTTTATTTTTTCACGGGATATCGAGGTGGCAAATATATCCGATACGGATCCATCATTGGTCCACTTGGTCACTTCCATTGGTCCACTTGTCCTATAATTTCCCACCTCCACACCCTCATACCGGTTCAAAAGCATTTCAGGGCTCTCACCGTAACCGCGGCTATCCACCAGATATTAAACTACCACGCTGGTTAGCCGGATTACCCCAGCTACTATGCACATGCGGGGTGGCCTCCGGCCGCCAGCTGCACCGTTGCTTATGATAAAACACGTGTAAGTAATTTAACAATGTTTTCTACAAATTGGACTAGAAATGGGTGCGGTAAAAACAAAAAAATTGCAATTAGTAGTCACGGTGATTAAACACATGCAAGCATCCAATACATTTTGAGTTTTGCGGCTGCTGCTGTTGCTGCTGAAGCAGCTGCTGAGAAAATATATTGGTCTAGAAAATTAGTATATTAATATAAATTTGAAATATACGTGTTCAGGTGGACAGATACATTGGACAATCCTTATTATGTAGAGAACAAGGAACGCTCGGGGGCCTTCGGCCCCCGAGCTTATTATCCCCAGGCGAGGAACCGCCCATTGCAGGATTCACCCTCTGACCCTCTTTTCGTTTTTTGTTGAGCGGCTTAAGTTTACGAGATATACTGGTTCGTTCCGGATGACGATTCTAATGAAGTACTGGTCCCAATGAACGCAATTGACGCAAACATCTTCATAATTCCTGCGTGGGATAAAAATACCAAAGAAAGGAAATGAAACACAAACGACCTCAAAATGCAAGCAGGACTTACAAATCCTACTACCACTGTTACTACTCCCCGTGAAGCCAACTCGTTCTTCCAACACAGGGTTTCATACCGTGAAAGGCATGATGCGTTTCTTGGAGGCTGGTATTGGTGTTTCTTCCTCCTTGTGGAGGAGGAGATTGTACTCTGACTTTGGACCTGGAGACATAGCCACGTACAGATGGCCAGAAGGGAAGAAATTGGATCCCAAGTCGACAACCATCTTCTTAATCACTTGCCTTTCCCTTTTAGACGGTTCCGGCCAAAGCCAGTTTTACTGAGATTAGTTTCGTGTGAACTTAACGCCCCAGAACTTGAGTTGGAACGTGATGCTGAGCAGTGAAAACGTTCTACTTCTCGTCCTTCCAAGTCAATCCTTGCCTGTTACATCGTCTATCGATTGTGCCTCTTACCAATGAAGATCAGTCCTTTCACGCCCTATGGGTGAAGGCCATTCAAATAACCTTAATTGGGCTACCAATATTGAACACCAATTCGTGAGGCAGTACCCTTGTGGTGAAAAATTGGAAGTCATCTCGGGAACAATACACTCCCTCATAGGTTATTTCCATCTATCCGCAGTGGATGAGGGTACCTGTACCCTTTTACAAGAGAAAAAACGTCAACTACTTCCCCGTATGAGCAGCCTGAGCTCCATTTTTATTATTGTCTACCAACGTATTGGATAGACACAGGACTAGCCCGTCCGGTGTAAAAATCTCTCTGATCCCCACATGACCGCCTCCTCCACGGACATCCGTAAGTCCCCTCCTCCACGGACACCGTTACGTTTCTTTTCAAGAGCCAGTTGACTGCAGCGCAAGGCCATTGATTTCACAAATATTGCCTTTGGTTCTTCAAAAGAAGATGAGCTCTGAACCTTGGATGATTGCTCTGACGAAGCTTTCTAGTCATCCCGAGGACTTTGCGTAGCACCAGAGGCCCGATTTCCTAGGCGCATCATCCAATACCGAGGCGTTAAGTTGTCCCCCATTCCCTCGATCTTCCTCTACAAACCTTCTCAATATATCCACGGGATGAGTTGAAGATACCCTCCTGCAATCACAAAATTCAAACCTCCAAACATTGGCCCTCTATGCAACGAATGACCTTTGCAATGGTACGGATAAGCTCCAACAACTTCCACAGAATTTATGAAGCTTCATCCACAATCAGCAATGAAATGCTCCTCAGCAGTTCTGCTCGTCCCAAATGCAGTCCATAATTCAAAGCTCTGGAAAGTTCACTTCTTTCATTGTCATCGATTCAGAGTTTCAGAAGACTGTGAAGTGTGCTCCCATCAGAGAAGCTGCAATACCAGTGGTCGTTGTAATCTTCTCCATCATGCCCTTTGACTCCCTTTGACTATGATATATCACGAGAGCGGCTCAGGGCGTACGGTTTTCCAGTTCCTGCTGTTCTCCAGAAATACATGTTGGCGTTTGTGCTGAACATGTCTTCACTACGCGTACTCCGGAGCTCGTCGAGCAATTCATCGGGAACTGTCTTCTACTGAGAGTTGAGCCTGAGCTATGTATGTTCCGTTGCAAAGTTTCCCTACTTTCTGAAGTAGTCATTTTCCAAAGATGCTGCTAAGCTCGTTCCACTTCTGAATAGGGCTGCGGAAGTGTACAAGGGCGCATACGTAGTGAAAAAGAGACGTTCGTGTAACAGATGTGCCCATTCCCATCTGATATCTAAATATGACTCCGCAAAAGCTTCATGCAGTTGGAGTGAGAGCTGTGGCATTGGGCTCCAAAGCCCGCCATATCCAGACAGGGGTCAACGTTTGGCTAGCTTTGGTATTTGAAGTTCGGGTCCACCTCAGAGGGTCCCTGATATCTGGTGGAGTTTCCCTGGTGTTCCTGCCGAAAGGCTCATGGCATCATTCACGGGTTCCCCGTTCGTGACCACGCCCAACTGATGTTCCAGCACGCCTCACCGGGCATCCCAGAGCCTTGGGCCCAGTGCATGATAGTCGAAAACCGACTTACTTTAGTTGGCATGTACAGGATGGGGAAGGGCTTCTGCCCTTCAAAAATGCAGAAATGGTTCACAGAGGTTCTAACGTGGAGAAAAGGCAGGGCTCCCTCCCTTTCGAAGTTGCAAAAATACATTGCAGTAATTGAAACGTGTCAGCAGTGCCAGGGCCTCATTCCTTCGAAGTGACTATCAACTTATAGTAATGGACAGGTGTCTGAGTTGGGAATCATGCCGCATTCGAAATTTGAAAATCGCATTACAGTGTTCGGCACGAGTGCATTTACGTGTAATGCAAATGCTTGAAAAATAAGATTACAGTACATATCTATGAGAACACTGTAATGTGCGCCAATATTTCAAGATGTAATTGGTCCATATGGCAGTTATTCATTGGCTATCGGCCTCGGACATCTTTCTGATACAATTTCATCATTGGTCCACATGGTGTATTTTCATTGGTCCACTTGTCTTATACTGGCTGACCCCCACCCTCTCGTTCGCCTTCCAAAAAATTGCATGAATGGCATGGTAACCGCGGCTATCCGCAGGATATTGTACTACCTGGCTGGTTAGCCGGGTTATGGTCGGTTACTATACCCCTTCGAAAACATTTCGTGGCTTAGGCGGTAACCACGGCTATCCATCGGATATTGAACAACAACGCTGTTTAGCCCGGTTACCTGGGTTACTATAGAAATGCCGGGTGGCCCGGGGCGTTGGGATGCTCCGTAGCTTATGATAAAATGCGTGTAAGTAATTTTACCGTTTTATCTAAAAACAGGGCTAGAAGTACGTGCGGTAAAAAGAATAAATTGCAATTAGTAGTCACGGTGATTAAACTAAAACAAGCAACTAATACATTCTAAGCTTTGCTGCTGACTACAAGACTACACGCTGCTAACTACACCCCAATAATCTACTAAAATATAATCCCTCTCGCGCAATTAAATCATTCAGCAGCAGCAGCAGCATCAGCAGCAGCAGCAGCAGCAAAGCTCAGATTGTATTGGCTGCTCGCATTAATGTAATCACCGTGACTACTATTTTTAATTTGTTGTTTTTACCACACCTATTTCTAGCCCAGTTTGTAGATAAAATTGTTAAATTACTTATAGGTGTTTAATCATAATCTATGGTGCAGCTGGCGGCCGGAGGTCACCCGCCATGTGCTTAGTAACCGGGGTATCGAGCGGGGTAGTTCAATATCCTGTGGATAGCCGTGGTTACCGTGGCAGGCATGTAATATTTCGGAAGGAGTGCGAGGGTGCAGCTATCAGCAAGTATTGGACAAGTGGATAGAAAATTCGGTGTGGACCAATCACATCGCGACATATTCGTACATATTACAGTATACCCGTACCGGTTTACTGTAATCCTCTTTTCAAACAATTCTTCATTTTCACCTGGTGGCACACCTGCCGATTACTGTAAGCCGGATTTGTAACTTTCGATGGAGTGGGGGCATTGCGGGTAGCAGGCGCGGTGGGAGCGGCCAGGCGTGGTTATGTCGTGGCGTGTCATGGTGGAGGTTGCACACAAATTAAATAAAAATAAATTTGTCGGAAGCACGTTGTAATGTGCGGACGACAAGCGTATGTACACAGATATTGCAAATACGCCTACGGTACAAATGTGGCTGGCACGTTGCATAAAATTATTTATCGGCCCTGAGGGCATATATCTAGTATAATGCAACCGCACAGGGGGTGAAGCATGTAACGGAACATTAGGTAGGGTACCAATATTCCATTTCATGTTGCACTCCCTGTGCCTTTCCAGGGCACCCAGTACGCTAGACGAATGTCATATGACGCATGTCATATGATATCATACAAACGTTCCAGGCACGTTGTAAATGAACAAGGGGCGCGTAGTATGTATGGGCACATGTTTATATCTGCAATGAATTATATAAATGCTATATCCATGTTTTATTTCATGTTGCTCCCCATGTGCCTGTTAGCTGTACGAAACGTTCTTGTAGCTGTCTCCTGTATTCAGTTCGTGTGCCTGTCCGCTCTACGTAGTTCGGTGTCAGGCTCGTTGCAATGTTTGCAGGACGAGTGTAGTTTCTCTTCCGAATGGAGATTGTGCCACGCCCGATGCACTCTAGGCCGAAGGACCGTTGGTGCAATACATACCATGCCCGCATTAAAGTATTACTGTCTACATTAAATTGTTTGTTTAACCGCCTCACGCCTGTTGCACTACGTGCGGCACCCCCTGTGCTGGTACAGTTCACGCCGTATGCCAGACGACTGCTATATTAAAATAAATAAGTGTGCTAGGCACGTTGTAAAAGAACCAGGCGCGTAGCATGTATTGTCATATTTATATCTGTAATAAATTAAGTATTTGCTATATCCATGTTATATTTCATGCCACACTCCATGTTCCTGTTGCCTGCACGCAGTTTGGTACCAGGTACATTGCAGTGTACCATGGACACCTGCGTGAACATTCTCTCCGAAATGGAAATTGTGCATCGCGGGTTGCACTGCACGCTGAACCAGCGTTTGTTCACTGCATAAAAGGCCCTTGACAGTATATCTATCTCTACGTTAGCTTAGTTAGATGCCCCTGCTCACCATGTTCCATTACGGGCTGCACACTCTTTGCTCGGGCCATGCACGCAGTACGCCAGACGACTGGTATATAAAAATAAAAAAATGTGGCAGGCACGATGTAAATGTACACGGCCCATAGTTCCTATCAAAATAATATGTATCTGCCATACATATGTTTCATTATATATTGCAACCCCTGTGCCGGACCCTGCATGCAGTAAGCCAGACGCAAACAATACTAAACTATGGATATGTATTAATACAGCCGTAGCGTAATATATGAGTACCGAAAGCAGCCATCTTTCGATTTCCACTTGTCTGAAGTAAAATATGCCCCTACATAGACCATGTAAGCACTGATTCCAGCCACAGAGAGTCCAAGTATGCAATTCTAGTACGCCAGGGATTGGTTATAGAACGTGCAGGTACCGGGCCAACAGCAATATAAATACTGCGCCAGTAGCACCACCGTACAAATTTTTTAAATCATCATCCCAGAACTACACGTCCCGTTCAACCATCACTACTGTAATGGCTCGGATATATCGGTCATGGATCAAATCGATGAATATATCGAAATCACGGGGCGTGCTGCTATATCTGTGACAGTGGACGAACCAGTGTCCTCTGCCGACCAATCCAATTTGTCCGTATGTCTCCGTCCGCCTCCACCTCTTCACGTTCCCACGACCACAGATATGCACAGCGATATCCCTCGCATCCGCAGGATCCAATCACGTTCATCAGCATGTCTCCTTCCGCCCCCTCCACCACACATTCTGCTTCCACCTTTGAAATCTGCATTACCCTGCGCTTCCCCCACTCCATCGCTTTTGCTCTCCGCTCCGTCCGGCCCTGCACAGTCGGTGCCCTGTGGATTTCCGAAGCCGCCCCGCCGCAGGCAGGCATTTGCTGCCATTAACAGGTCGAATGATGCAGAAAAGAAGAGCAGGAGGGGTCCCAAGAGATATCGGTTCTGTAAGCTTTGCAACATTACCTGCAACTCAACGATAAGCTTTTCGGACCATCTCTCTTCTCTGCGTCACAGCAAGAAGGTCCAGCTCCGCCGCAGCGCCCCTGTCTGTAGGCCATGCGATAGAGTGTTTCAGACATAATGTAACCTAGAGGTACATTTAATCAGCGCGGCCAAAACACCCGAGTTATTTCCCGTAATTCTCATAAGAAGTAACCACTTCCATTTTACATTCTGGTGACAAAGCATGTTACTCAGTATGACAGTTGAATAAAATTATCATTTTCTCATTTTTTCTCTTTTCCATCGTGTAACTTCCAGTACCTTCTAGCTGCTAAGTTATATTTTAAACTGCATCCTAGTGCAACGGTACAATGGGATCTGCGCCTTCTACCAGTAAAGCTTGAAAAAAACCTGTAAGTACTAACATCTTCAACTTAACTTAGTAAACTAGTGCGCAGGGGCCAGGCGCTGTCTCACAGCCCCAATGGAACAGAATCACATGCGCCATCTAAACAATATTGTAATCCATGCCGCTCGTACGCCGCCCAACCCCATATTATCCACCCCATGTTAGTATGATTACTTTAGTAGCGTAGTATAGACTGTACTGTATAGTACACTGCGGCCTGGCACCTGATCATACCTTAGTGCAGTACCTCAGCATGTAGAAAACGTCTCCGTGCCTCCTCTGCTGGTCGATTCGTAGGCATGTCGAGAGGGCCAATATAATTGGAAAAGTACTATATGTGAAATTTGGAAGTATGAAAAAATTGGAAGTTTACTTATTTCTAAGGCCCACCCTAGATAAACTAATAACATAGGGGAAGTAAACGTCCTAAACACCAGCAGGCAGCAGGGACAGGAGAAGCTTTGGTGAAATGTGTCCCTTTCGGCGAGGACCGCCTCTGCCCGGGCCCGGGCCTGGGCCGCCTCAGCCCGTGCTTGGACCGCCTCCGCGGCCAGACAGCCGGAGCTTTCATGAGCCTTTTATCGTGGTGCAACTGCGCGCTGCAGGTTTATTTCGCTACGTTCCCGTTAGAAGCTGTCCACCTCCGCCGGTGTTGACAGAAGAGGTTCGTTGGGGGTAGGAGATGAGGGCGCTTCGTACTGGGGGGAAGAACCGCGGCCGTGGGAGGGGGAGGGTCGAGAGGAAACGGGATTTCCGGTATTGCTCGCCATACTGAGAACGGGTTGAAAAGGATTTGGATGGCGCCCATACAGAACACCTAACTCTCTTACAATACGTTATGTAGTACTTTTAGATATGTAATAGGGCACGCGTTCGGCTTTTTCGATAAGTGTGCGTTGGGTCATCCAACGCATACTTATTGAAATCATACAAAATCACACAAACGCACAGTGCGTTTGTGTGCTGGTGTATGATGACGATACACACTGCTGTGAGCCATTCAATGGTAGAAATGTGCGCACAGCATGGCCCGAGAGGTGCGGGTCGGAGGATTCCAGCATCATAGACGCCGGTGCAGCGTACAGTATACTCATACTCGCGCCTCCTGTGCGTGGAACTGTACGCTGGCAACATATTTTATATTATTAATTGTAATTCGTACTCATCCAAATCTCCATTTCGTACGCCTGGTGCACGCGGTATACAATGGAGTACGCATCGGGCATGCGGCGTTTAGTAGCCAAATATGTGGGCCTCCTGCCAATAGCACTTTGTTCCTCCTGCAAATGGCACTATATTCCTCCTGCTGATGGCACTTTATTCCCCTGTCGAGCGCACTTTGTGCCGGTATTGATGGAACTTTATTCCACCTGTCGATGGCACTGTATGCCTGTGCCAATGGCACTGTATGCCAGCAACATATTTTATTGTGCACTTCTAGTTTTCTACGCCTGGCCCTCGCGGTACGCAGTAGAATATGATTGACGGGGACGGCGTTCAGTAGCCTCATACGCCCTCCTCCTGTGAATGGTACTGTAAGCCTGCAACATAACATGATTCTGTACACCGAGCGTGCCAAGCGTCGAAATCAGTCGTGTACAATAATACATATTCTTGTGCGAGATTTCTTACGCTTGGCTCGTTCGGCGTACCGTAGCCTCATACGTGCACCTCCCGATAATAGTACAATTGTTCTCCATCATAGCATGTTCCTCTACGCTGCGCATGCCTGACGAAAAAATCGTGTACAGTAATATAGTATATTAGCGGAGCCTCATACATGCATATCTCAGGAATGCGACTGTGAGCTTGAAAATATATTATTGGCAAATCACTTTTTCTACCTATGCAACACATTCTACATTAGACGTATTTTTTTGCAAGCCTTGGGCGGGCGGCGGCCTCATACGCGCCACTCCCGTGAATGGCACTGGGCGCCTCGCACGAACAGCGCAGTACACCGCAAACGTGCGATAGTTCTATCTGACACGAACGGTCTAATACGGGTTGCGCCTGGCTCATACAGCATCATATGCGCCACTTAATATGTACATGCATACAATCTAATTTAGTATTATCATATTTTCGCGTACAGAGTCACACACGTTGCGCCTGGCGCGGACGGCCCCATACGGACCCCGTAATATATATATACAATCACTTATGAATACCCTAGTATACCGTAGTACTATCTTAATTTGGGAGCGTCGTATGCATTGGGCCCGGTCCGTATAGCGTCATACGCGTCCCTTTAGATGTATATAAAGTCAAATAGAACACTCTAGTACAATCGTATTTTCCCTGTACCTGCTCCTACATGACAGCATCGGCCTAGGATGGGGATGTTTCTAGAATAATCCAGAGCTAGAGTACTTTCTCTATACGTTTTTAAGAACGATAAAGCCCTACTTCACACGAATAAGCTCCTACTACCACTAGTTTGGCCCTTTTTACGTCCGTTTCGGCTTTTATAAACTTATATAAACGGTACTGTAGTTCGCCAGCTTCAGTGATAACCGATCCATCACAACAATTTCGTCCATCTACATCAACCATCACAATGACGTCAACCCTCAGCATCAACCGCAACTTGTACATTAGTACGGCAATTGATTTTGTACCGCAATTCGGAGTTATTTTTCAAATAAGAAGCTTGTTTTCCTGCAAAAACTTGAAACTATGACGGTCCTGATCAAATCACTGTAATCGCCGCTTTGATGAAAAAAGCTTGTTACCCGGCAATATCATATACCTGATTAACCTTTACACAAAGTGGCGCCAGCCCCGGTGGTCGTACTTTTAACGCATTTTTCTGTTTTAAAATTCCGAATCAATGCAAGGTGTCTTTTGATTTTTAAACACAGAAGCACCGCAAGGTGTTCGGAATAGGCTCTTTATTTAAAAATAATTCGAACCCCAATAAAAAAGAGACGGAATAAGTAACAAAAGGGGCCGGATAAGTGAAAAATAATAGGCGGGAGGGGAAAAGGTTGGAAATTAAATGTTCCAAGGAGGACCGAGGCCCAATAGTGGCGGACCAAGGCCAAACAGTGGAGGTGCTAGACGTAACAGCGGAGGACCTAGAGCTGGGGCAGGTGGCGCGCCCTGAAACTCCGGAGGAGCACGCCAAAACGCGGGTGCCTTCCGTGAGAACACTGGCGGCTGGAGACAGAAAACCGGTGGCCTACGCCCCAACGCAGGAGGCCCGCGACCTAACGCAGGTGGTGGAAGGACAGGAGCGGGACGCCCTCGGAGAATCCCGGAGCCTGATGATGGAAGTACAGCAAAGCAAGGAGACCATCTCTCTAATGGACCCGTTGTGCAGGCAGTGGAGATCTCCGGTGCAGGTCCAAATGTCGAGAGCACTACCCCGGCTCGTGATACCGTCCGAATGCGCCCCGCAGGAAGGACAGAACGGGGTCTATTCGATGTATTCTACTCCTGGAACCCCGAGGCTGAGACCGCACGTACCGCCAACTCAATTCCTCCACGGCTCCAAAGAATATATGACGTGAGGGTGTGATGCTCCAAATGTGGTGGCCGTAATCATAATACAAGGAAATGTACTTACGTCGGATGAACACTCCGAATATCGAACTTTAAGTGGTGCCGGCCTGTTCTGCTCAGAGAGGAAGCAGAGCGAGTGTGCTGCGGAAAGAAAATGTCGAATGGTTAGGGCGTAAGCTTCCGTCGCATGCATCCCGATACGCGATTGGAAGAGATTTGCCTACTGAGGGCATTCCAGAACTGCAAGGTTCAGATGAACTCCATGTTTGCGTATGTGAGACCATTGATGGAAATGCGATTTGGGCAAGAAGGCGGACCGTCTCTCGTGAAGCTGTATAGAAACACAGCATTCTTGTTACCTTTGAGAAACTCGCAATATTCCTTCCTATGGTCAAATGAGCTGACCAATCTGCGAAGCATTGATCACAGCTCGAACCTTCTACGTTACGCTGTCCAAATTTTCGATGTCAAATACTTCGTGTCCATACTATACCGCTACTTCAGACCGCCTCCTTCCATAATGCAGGACGGCATTGGCGATACATATAAATACCTCCATAGGTCTCAGAACGATACGAACATGCAATTGGACACCGTAGACGTTGCAGAACAGGCTGCGGTACAAGGATTTGTCATGCACGGTTACAGTGGAACACAACAGGGAGCTATAATCTCAGAGCACATGGGAGGCCCTCTTCTGGAGGACCGTCCAGGAGTTCCATCCTACCTTCGATCTTACACAACAATACCTGCAGGTCTTACAGTCAGTCTGCACAAATGATACAAATCGTCGTGAATTCAGAGACTGATCAGAATCGGAATGGAAGTGCAGTCGTCAAGTAAAAGAAGCGCAAATCATCCTCAAGGAGAGCCGGGATTGGATCAATTCTATTACTGTATCCTTACGGAGATTAAAAATGAGCCGTTTGGCCTGAAAACCTACCTGGAAACGAAAAAACGGTGCGGGGTCCAGTACGGACGATCCCAACCGAAGGAAGGTTCATAAACTGACTTGGGGAGAACATTCCAAGCGCCGTATTTACAGCGATAAAATCCTCCTAAACTCTTCGTCTCTCTTCCAGCAATGGTTACTACGCATATAGACAATTATCGAAGCTATGCGACTGGAGTTCCTTGAGAAGCAGCAGACCACTCGAAGTGTGAAGGAACGTGAACTGCAAGACGTTGCATTGGATGACGACGAAACGTTCAGCCCTGGACGCCTTTACCTGCAAGATAACAACACCGACTGTCCAGCGTATTGGAGAACGAAGCTGCAGGACGTTCAGGCATTGGTTTCCAGACGGCACCTACCCTCTCTTTTCATCCCCATAACCATGAACCCTTGGAGGGAAGAACTTGGCTGACGGGGATTGGATATTGAAAAATGTTCCCCTTTTCGTCCAGTATGCAGCAAGCCTCGGGTTTTCGAGCGCCCGTACTTGGTAGCCCCAGATTATAACCAATTCGCAAACGCTCTTTTAAAGGATATACAGGATAATGCAGAAGACTAATTCCGACAGAAATGTGTCGCCATTGCGTCAAAGTTGGAGATCCAAGCGCGTAACACCCCGCACCATCACATACTCGTTTTCTTGGAAGGATGATTCATTGAAGACGTTGATATTATCGGCCAAATCATCTCCACTGAGCTGCCGACAGAACATGAGGATCCTGAGCTGGGAGCACTTGTCAAGAGGTACAACACGCACCGTCACTCGCTGTACTTTCGTAGAAGGTCCAGAGATGGAAGGTGCCGATTCTGGTACGAGGTTCTCGAGGTAACACAGAATAGTACCATAGAAGAGACTTCCAACCGCTTCATATACCGAAGGAGAAAGGCCGAAGATCCCAAAGTGGTTCCCAACAATACCGGGCTGACGAAGAAGTACCGCTCTCATATCAACATGGAGCGAATGCAGGGAGGAGGAGCAGCCACGCACCTCAAGAAGTATGCATTCAAGCCTCCAACGCCTCGGGAAATAGAGGTAAAAGCCGGACCCGAGACAGGGGGCACAAGTCGAAGTTCAGCCAGGGATAATATCCGTATCGACATTGGTTTACATATGCGTGCTCGAGTGACAAGTGCAGTTGAAGCAGACTTTTCTATGTTAGATTTCAGGCGTGTCAAGGTATCCCCGACCTTAACATCTTATACCTTGCACCTGGAGAACCAACGAAGCCTCATCATTTGTGGTACCCCAGGCCAGTCTCACCTGAAAGACACAGGTTTACTACGATACCTCAAGAGACCATCACAACACCGTGACGTGGAGATCCTTGATTAAATGGAGGCGTTCCGCTTCTACAAGAATTTTCCATCATGATTAAGCTCTGGTCAAGCTTCAATTCCTCGAGACCTAGGAACACCGCGCTGCTTTATCGTCCGTTGCGGAGCTCATGAAGATACTGTGGCTCGCATGCGATTCGTGTCTCCCTCCAGAGTAGACCTATTCTCGCTACGCCTCATTGTTCTAGAAAGGCCAATTGAATCATACCGTGACGCAAAAGAGAGGAGAAGGAAAGGAGTGCAACAATTTCCGCGATGCAGCAACATCCATGGGACTTTACGGGGACAGTAACGATTATGAGAAAATCCTTGAAGAAGCTGTTGGAATGCATGTCACACCTTCCAGTGTTAGATTCATGGCTGTGACACTGCACCAACAAGGGGCGAACCCCAGCAGAATGATCCAGAAACACGAAACATACCTCATGTCAGACATTCACAATGGCAGCACACAGAGCAATCGTAGGGAGCTCATGCGACAGCTTATTGAAATCGCCGATCGACAGGCAGGCCGTCTTCTACGGGACCATCGCTTCTTCCTTTCATATGTTTCTTTGTGCACCTCCGTGAATCAATCCATAGAATTCGAAAGGGTTTGAACGCACCTCCGCACAATGACAACTTCGGGGCGTTGGGAATATTTGCAACAGAAGTATAATCAGCTCAACTCACAGCAAAAAATCGTCTTTGATGAAGTACTTAACACACTGCGTCATAGCAGTGATGAAAACATCCCCAACACAAACGGCAAGGTCTACTAACTACGGGGAAGAGCAATTACCGGAAAGAAGTACACTCTGAGTCTACTTCGAGATGTAGCAGAGTCAAAGTGGATGGTGGTAGAGATCACTGCAACAACTGGCATTGCGGCGGTCCTTTATCCAGGTGGCAGAACTCTACACAGTCTTCTCGGGTTGGGTATTGATGACAGCGAAAGCGACGAATCCTCCAGGGCCTCAAAGTATCGGCCACGCTCACAGCGGGCAGAACTGATCAGAAACTAATCCCTCTTGATTGTGGATGAAGTATCACTGATGCAGAGAAGGCTTTTCGAGCATGTGGATACAATCCTCAAAGATTTAAGATGCAGCGGGGCTCAGAATCGGCCAAGGTTCGGCGGCTTAACTGTTGTGCTAGCAGGAGATTACCTCCAACTTCTACCCATGGTCCCTTCCAGAAAGTATGCGGAAGGTGAAAACGGGAATGGTAGGTACATAAATGTGTCTCTACTGGATGAACTACCTTGGGAATCCAGCCTTTGGACCTACGTCAAAGTTCTGCGAGTGACAAGGAAGGTCCTCCAGAGCAATGACCCACAATTCAAGGACCTTCTGCTCGGAAGATTTAGCAGCAACAGTTGCCTTCCGCTGAATTCAACTGGTTCCCAAACTGAAGCGCACAAGTTTAGCTGGAAGTGGCGTATAAGCAGGGATAAACGAGATGTTCGACTGGACAGACTAATCCTCTGTCCAACAAACCAGATGGTAGATGAGCACAACGAACCAGCATTGGAGGTATTTCCAGGTACAAAATTGGAACTCTACTCCTGTACAAAGTTACAGGCGCTTTCCTCCACTCAAGACAGCCAGCAGAACCCAGTGAGAGAATATGTTGTTCCCGAGATGACTTATAACTTCTGTCCCACCCGTGTGCCGCCTCACAAGTTGGAATTAAAGATTGGCGCTCCAGTTATGTATATTAAAAACGTCCTTCACCCCAACAATGTCAACGGGATAATCTTCATTGTTAAGAGTACCTCTCGAAGGATGCTATACGTCGCCTTGTTGGATTCAGAGGGGAGCCAGGGGAAACGTATGCGTTGCACTGCATTACCCTTCAGTTCAACTTCCATGGTGTCAAGGTGACGCCGAAGCAGTTTCCAGTTCGACTGGTGTTCGCAGGAACGGTTCACAAAGGGCAAGGGCAAACGCTCAGGAATGTAGTAGTCGACCTGCGCTTCAACTTCTTCTCAAACGGTCAACTATACGTTGCTCTTTCCCGAGTCCGAAGTTCAGGGGATGCACTCCTTCTCCAAAAGGAAGAGGAAACACCAAGAGGAGCTTCTAGGATTCACCCAATGCCTGTCAAGGTGAAGAACCCTGGGCTAAGAGAAGCTGTTGAGATCGCCGAGTAGTAGCAGCATTGGTAGTAGTATGTTTTGTTTGCATTCTCTTCTCGTTTGTGTTTGTAATGCTTCGTTCTATGGTTTTTAACCAAGGCAGTATAAATTAGCTATGTCACGGTTTTTCCATTAAAGAAGCAAAATATGTTCATTTCAATGGTGTGTTTGCCAACAGTAAATCATTAGCTTCGTTTTCCAGCAATTAGCACTAAAATTCCACATCCTATAAGTGGCTCTTCAAGGAAGAGCCCAACTTGAGGTACCGAAGCTCGCCAAGAGATAAACTCCTTCAGGGGATCCGAAGCTCGTTGGCCCGAAGCCCGCCAAAAGAATTCGCTTAAACAACTTGAAGTCAAATATTCGAACTGTAGCCTTACAAACTATTTCTTTCTTCCAGGGACAAGCAAATTTCGAGATACTTCTGCTGGAAAAGTTACCAGGCTAAACTTGCCCCGATCGCAGGAAGCAACTTGATTCTTGCAAGCTCCCAATATTCGACACCTACAAAGGGTGCAAAGTTCGACATGCGGCGGCCGAAGGCCGGCCTTCCTTCTTCTCTGCATAATAAGGATTGTCCAATGTATCTGTCCACCTGAACACGAATATTTCAAATTTTTATTAAGATGGTAATTTTGTAGACCAATACACTTTTTCAGCAGTAGCTTCAGCAGCAGCAGCAAAGCTCAAAATGTATTGGCTGCTTGCATTATTTTAACCATCATGACTACTAATTTTTATTTATTGTATTTACCGCACCTATTTCTAACCCAGTGTGTAGATAAAATTGTTAAATTATTTACACATATTTCATCATCAGCTACGGTACATCCCAACGGCCAGGCCACCCAGCATTTCTATAGAAACCCAGGTAAACGGACTAACAAGCGTTCTTGTTCAATATCCGACGGATCCCCCAGTTCCCATTTCCCGCATCGAATGTTTTGGATGGAGTAGGAGGATATGGCTGTCAGCCAGTATAGGAAAAGTGGACTAATGAGCAAGCACTAAGTGGACCAAAATGATGGTTCCGTATCAGACATATTTCGCATCTGGCTATCCAATGACAGAACGCCAGGTGAACCAATCAGATCTTGACATATTGGCACACATTGCAGTATACTGGTGTGCATTTACTGTAAGCCAGTTTTTAAACCATTTCTGCAATTGCAGGTGCATGCATACGTGTTCAATTCTGTAAGCCGATTTTGTAACTGTCGATGGTGGCGTGAGTCGCATTGTCTACACGTGTCTAGTACTGTAAGCCGAAATCCCAACTTCGTATCGAAGGGGCCGTGCGACTCTGGACACGGCGAAACTACTGTAAACCGATTTTGAACCTTCAAAGGACGGAGTGCCTGCCCCTTCCCACACGTATGAAGTACTGTACTTTTCATCTTCGAAGGCCAGATGCCTTCCCCCTCCCTCTGCCTACCAACTACCGTAAGAAGATTTTCGGCATTCCAGCAGAAGGCCAAAAGCTCCCGTATGCCTGTTGAGGCGTGTTCGACCGACTGTTGCGAGCGTTCATGAAGGGGTGCACCCCCCGAGTGACGCCAGCAGGCTTTCGGTAGATACATCCAGTGAAACTCCACCACATATCAGGGGCTCTCCGAAAGGGGCCGAACATGAAGTAACAAAGCTCTCCAAACGTTCACACCTTTGTGGGGAAAGCGGCCTTTGGAGCCCAGTTCCCCAGCCCTCACCCAACTGTAGGAAGCTTATGAGGAGGCATATTGATATATGAGATGGGCAGGGGGACATCTGTTACAGGAACATCGCTTCTTAATCGCGTACGCGTTTTTGCTCAATTCTGCACTCCACTCTTCGGAAGTGGGACGAGTTAGCCAGCAACTCCTGAATATGGCTACTCCAGAAAGTCGGGAACGTCTGCAACGGAATATGCTCAGCTCAAGCTCAACTCCCAGCAGAAGAGAGTTTCTGATGAATTTCTTGACGAACTGCAGAGAATGCGTAGTGAAGACGTCTTAAACACAAAGAGGAACGTCTACTTCTAGAGAAAAATAGGAACTGGAAGAACTTAAGATCTAAGCCGTCGTCGTGAAATAGCATAGTGAAAGGATAGCATGGAGGAGAATGCAACGGCCACTGGTATTGCCGTCTCTCTTTATAGATATGGGAGCTCACTCACAATCTCCTGGAACTTGGAATCGATAAAAGTGAAAGTAGTGAACCTTCCGGGGCTGTGAAGTATGGACCGCATCCTGGACAAGCAGAAATGCTGCGGATCATATCTTTGCTGAGTGTGGATGAAGCTTCTATAATTCAGTGGAATTTGTTGCAGCTTATCGGTACCATTGCAAATGACAGTTGTTGCATATACAGCCCATATTCGGAGGTTTGACTGCTGTTTTTGCAGGAGACTATCTTCAACTCTTTCCAGTGGTTCCATCGAGAAGGTTTGTAGAGAAGGATGAAGAGAACGGTAGATACATTAACGTCCCGCGATTTTAAGATGTACCTTGGGAATACAGCCTCGGGGTCTACGCAAATTTCTCAGAATGACTAGAAAGGTTCGTCAGAGCAATCATCCAGGGTTCAGGAATCATCTTCTTTTGAAGATGCAATGAGAAAAATAGTGAAAATATTTGCCTTCCACCGCAGTCAACTGGCTCCCGAAGAAAAACGTACGAGTACCTGTGGAGGTGGCCGGCAAATGGGGATCAGAGAGATTTGTAGACTGGACGGGCTGATCCTTTGTGAAACCAAAAAGCTGGTAGATGATCATAAAAAGGCGACTCTCGCTGTTTCTTCGGGGAATCAGTTTTCGAGTTGTACGGTTGCGGAAAATTCCAGGCATTCTCAGCCACTGTGGATACAGGAAAATAACGTGTGAGAGAGTGAGTTGTTCCGAGATGACTTACAAGTTTGTCTAACGGGAGTGCTGCTTCAAAAATTGGTGTTCAACATCGCTACCGCGAGTATGGTCATTTAAGTGGCCTTCATCCATAGATCGTGAAAGTCGTGATCTTCATTGGTAAGAGGCACATTCGGTAGATAATGTAACAGGAAAGGATTAAGTTGGAAGGACGAGAGGTAGAAACGTTTCCATTGCTCCGCATCACGATCCAGCTCAACTTCTGAAGCGTTAAATGCTCACGAAACCAGTTCTCAGTTAAAGTGGCTTTAGCCGGAAACGTCTAAAATAGAATGGGGTATTGATTAAGAAGAGGGTTGTCCAGTAGGGATCCAATGTGTTCTTTGGTGGGCAGCTGTACGTTGTTCTTTCTACAGTTCGAAAGTCCGAGTACATTGTCGTCCTCCACAGAGAGGAAGAAACACCAATACCAGCGTCCAGGATACACGCCATGCATTTCAAAGTATGAAACCCTGTATTGAAATAAGCAGTTCAGTTCACCAGGCAGTAGTAGGAGTGTTAGTAGGATTAGTATGTCCTGCTTACATTTTGATCTCGTTTGTGTTCCCTTTCCTTTCTTCTATGGTTTTTATCCCAAGCAGGCCTTCAAAAGATGTTTGTGATAATTGTGTTCCTTGGGATCAGTAGTTCATTAGAATCGTCATTGGGAACGAACCAGTGTATCCCGTAAACTTAAGCCGCTCAATGAAAACGAATAGAGGGTCAGAGAGCGAAACCTGGAAAGGGAGGTTCCCCGCCTGGGGATAATATGCTCGGTGGCCGAAGGCCCCCGGGCGTTCCTTGTTCTCCCTTCAATAAAGATTTACCCAATGTTCTCATAACTACACCCTAATTAGCTACTAAAATATACTCCCTCTCCCCCTATTAAAAACTTCAACAGCAGCAGCATCAGCAGCACAAAGCAGCACCAGCAGCACCAGCACCAGAAAAGCTCATATTGTAATGGCTGCTCCCATTAGTTTAATCACCGTGACTACTACTAGTAATTTAATTTTTTTACCGTACCTATTTCTAGCCCAGTTTGTACCTAAAAACATTAAATTACTTACGTGGCTTTTATCATAACCTACGGTGCATCCGAAAACCCCCGGGCCACACGGCATTTCTATAGTATCCCAGATAATCGGGCTAACCAGCATTATGGTTCAATATCTGATGGATTTCCGCGTTTATTATGACCGCCATGTAATGTTTTGGAAGGGGTACGAGGGTGTGGAGGTGGGCAAGTATAGAACAAGTGGACCAATGATGGATCCGTATCGGATATATTTGCCACCACGGTATCCAATGAAAATTGCAAAGTGGACCAATCACATCTTGACATATTGGCACATAATACAGTATACCCGTACCGGTTTACTGAAAACCGATTTTCGAACGGTTTTGTAATTTCACGTGGTGGCACATCGGTCGAGTACTGTAAGCCGGATTTGTAAGTTTCGGTGGAGTGGGGGAATTGGCGGGTAGCAGGTGCGATGGGAGTGGACAGGCGTGGTTATGTCGCGGCGTGTCATGGCAGAGGATTCACACGAATTAAATATAAATTAATATGTCAGGAGCACGTTGTAATGTGCGAACGACAAACGTATGTACACAAATATTACGAATACGCCTACGGTACAAATGTGGCTGGCACATTGCATTAAATTATTTATCGGCCCTGAGGGCATATAAATAATATAATGCAATCGCACAGGGGGTGAAGCATGTAACGGAACATAGGTACGGTACCAATATTCCTTTTCATGTAGCACTCCATGTGCCTGTCCGGGGCATCCTGTACGACAGATGCATGTCATATGAAGCATTTCATATGAAATCATACAAAAGTTCCAGGCACGTTTTAAATGAATAAGGGGCGCGTGGTATGTATTAAAATATTTATATCTGCAATAAATTATATGAATGCTATATCCATGTTACACTTCATGCCGCACGCAATGTGCCTGTTAGCTCTAGGAAGCTCTTGTGCCTGTCTCCTGTATTCAGTTCATGTGCCTGTTCCCTCTACGTAGTTTGGTGTCAGACACGGTGCAATGTTTGCAGGACTAGTGGAGTTTCTCTTGCGAATGGAGAATGCACTACGCCCGATGCACTCTAGACTGAAGGACCGTTCATGCCTTACATACCAGGCCCGTATTAAAGTATTATTTCTACAATAAATTGTTTTTAACCGCCTTACGCCTGTTACACTACGTGCTGCACCCCCTGTGCCGGTGCAGTGCACTCCGTACGCCAGATGCATGTCATATGAAATCAAACAAATGTTCCAGGCACGTTGAAAAGGAACCAGGCGCGTAGTACTTATTATCATATTTATATCTGTAATAGATTACGTATCTGCTATATCCATGTTATATTTCATGCCACACTCCATGTGCCTGTTGACTGCACGCAGTTCGGTACCAGGCGCATTGAAGTGTACACTGGAAACCTGCATGAACATTCTCTCCGGAATGTAAATTGTGCCACGCGGGTTGCACTGAACGCTGAACCACCGTTTTCCCACTGCATAGAAGGCCCTTAACAGTATATTTATCTATACGTTAGCTTAGTTAGCTGCCCTCGCTCACCATTTTCCATTACGGGCTGCACCATCTGTGCTTGGCCCGTGCATGCAGTACGCCAGACGACTGCTACATCAAAATAAATAAATGTGCCAGGCACGTTATAAATGTACACGGCCCATAGTTCGTATCAAAATAACATATATCTGTCATACATATGTTTCATTACATATTGGAACCCCTGTGCCGGACCCTGCATGCATTAAGGAAGACGCAAACAGTACTAAACTACAGAAATGTATTAGTACAGCCATAGCGTAATCTAGGTGTACCGAAAGTACCTATCTTTTGATTTCCACTCGTCTGAAGTAAAAGATGCCCTACATAGACCGTGTAAGCCCTGATTCCAGCCACAGGTAGTCCCAATATGCAATTATATTACGTCAGGGATTGGCTATAGAACGTGCAGGTACCGGGCCAACAGAAATATTAGTACATCGCAAGTAGCACCAACGTACAAATGTTTTAAATCATCATCGAAGAACAACACGTCCCGCTCAGCCATCACTACTGTACTGGCTCGGATATATCCATCATGGATCAAATCGATGAATATATCGACATCACGGGGCGTGCCTATATATCTGTGACAGTGGACGAACCAGTGTCCTCTGGCGACCAATCCAATTTGTCCATATGTCTCCGTGCGCCTCCGCCTCTTCACGGTCCCACGACCACAGCTATGCAGATCGATATCCCTCGCATCCCCAGGATCCAATCACGTTCATCAGCATTTCTCTCTCCGCCCCATCCACCACACATTCTGCTCCCTCCTTTGAAATATTCATTACCCTGCGCTTCCCCCACTCCGCCGCGTTTGCTCTCCGCTCCGTCCGGCCCTGCACAGCCGGTGCCCCGTGGCATTTCTTCCTCCAGTCCGTCGCGTTTGCTCTCCGATCCGTCCCGCCCTGCACAGTTGATTCGAGGTGGAATTCCGAAGCCGCCACGCCGCAGGCAGGCATTGGCTGCCATTATCCAGTCAAATAATACGGAAAAGAAGAGCCGGAGGGGTCCGAAGAGAAGTCGGTTCGGTAAGATTTGCAACATTACCTGCCACTCAACAATAAGCTTTTCGAACCATCTCTCTTCTCGGTGTCACAGCAACAAGTTCAAGCTCCGCCGCAGCGCCCCTGTCTGTAAGCGATGCGATAGAGTGTTTCCGACACACCGAAACCTAGAGGTACATTTAACCCGCGCGGCCCACAGGTGGGTTATTTCCCGCAATTCTCATAAGAAGTAAGCACTTCCATTTTACATTGTGGTGACAAAGCATGTTACTCAGTTTCACAGTTGAAGAAAAGTATCACTTCTCTCATTTTTCGCTTTTCCATCATGTAACTCCTAGTACCGTTTAGCTGCTAAGTTATATTTTAAACTGCATCCTATTGCAACGGTACAGTCGGATCTGCTCCTTCTACCAATTATGCTTGAAACTAATATGTACGTACTAATACCTTCAACTTGACTTAGTAACCTAGTGCGCGGGGGCCAGGCGCTGTCTCACAGCCCCAATCGTACAGAATCACAGGCGCCATCTAAACAATATTGCAAGCTAAGCCGCTCGTATGCCTTCTAACCCCATATTATCTATCCCATGTTATTTTAAGGAATTTAGTAGCGTAGTATATTGCAAGCTTGAATAACAACCTTTACGTACTAATAATTTCAACTTAATTTGGAAACCCAGTGCGAGGATTCCAGGCGTTATCTCACATCCTCAATCTCACAGAATCACAGGCGCCACGTAAACAATATTGTAAGCCAGGCTTCTCCTATGCAGCCTGACCCCATATTATCTACCCCATGTGAGTTTAATTACTTTAGTAGCGTAGTATAGAATATACTATTATACACTTCTGCAGTACCTCAGCGGGTAATAATCGTCTCCGTGTCTCCTCTGCTGGTTGATTCGGAAGCATGTCGAGAGGGCCTATATAATTGGAAAAATAATATATGTGAAATTTGGAAGTATGAAAAAATGGGAAGTTCATCTATTTCTGAAGCCCACCCTAGATAACCTAATTACATAGGGGAATTAAACGTCCTAAACGCCAACAAGCAGGGTGGACAGCAGAAACTTTGGTGAAATGTGACCCTTTCGGCGAGGGCCGCCTCTGCCCGGGCCTGGGCCGCCTCAGCCCGTGCTTGGCCCGCCTCCGCGGCCAGACGGGCGGCCCTTTCATCAGCCTTCTGTCGTAGGGCAACGGCGCGCTGCCGGTTTATTTCTGTACGTTCCCCTTGGAAGCTGTCCACTTCCGCCGGTGTTGGCAAAAGAGGAGCGTTGGGGGTACGAGATCGGGGCACTTCGTCTAGGAGGGAACAACCGCGGCCGTAGGAGGGGGAGGGTCGAGAGGCAACGGGATTTACGGTATTGCTCGCCATACTGAGAGGGGTTTGAAAAGGATTTGGATGGCGCCCATACAGAACACCTAAATCTCTTACAATACGTTGTGTAGTACTTTTAGATATGCAATAGGGCACGCGTTTGGCGTTTTCGATAAGTGTGCGTTGGGTCACCCAAGGCATACTCATTGCAATGATACAAAATCCGAAAAACGCCCCATTTGTTTGTGTGCTGGTGTATGATGGCGATGCACACTTCTGTAAGCCATTCACTAGTGGAAACATGCGCACAGCATGGCGGGGGCAGGGCAGGTCGGAGGATTTCAGCGTCATACACGCCGGTGCAGCGTACAGTACCCTCATACCCGCGTCTCCTGTGCGTGGAACTGTACGCCGGCAACATATTTTATATTATTAATTGTAATTCGTACACGTCCAAATCTCCATTTCGTACGCGTGGTGCTCACGGTATACAATAGACTACGCATCGTGCATACGGCTTTTAGTAGGCAATTATGCGTGAACTCCTGCCAATAGCACTGTATTACTCCTGCCGATGGCACTTTATTCCCCTGTCGATGGCACTGTAAGCCAGCGTCGATGGCACTTTATTCCCCCTTTCGATGGCACTGTATGCCTGTGCCAATGGCAATGGAT